>JABUQX010061796.1:0-10000 GCA_015478945.1 Trachelipus rathkii
GTATATATTTTCAAGGTTAGTGAATAAACATAAAGAACCTAATGTAATCAATTTAATTTACTATGTAATGTAAAACTATAAACTTTATGTATTAATATATGGTAGTAAACTTGACGTTCTTGGTTACAGTTTACTGTCGTGTAGGACCATCTATAATAAACCCATTGACCCAATTTGAAAAAAAAACTTTTGGATATTAACAGGGTGAGTTCATTAAAATAAACAAATCTATGTAATAATGCTTTAACTTAAAAATAAAGGAATGAATAAAATGTGTAAATATAAAATTGAAAGTATGAGACAAATGTTAATTATTGTTTACTTTTAACAGGGTTTTGGTATTTGGGATTCATCCTGAATCCTTCATCGTTTTGAAGCTGGGATTCATTCCTGAATCCTTGTTCATCATTTTCAAATTGGGGATTCATCCTGAATCCTTCTTCGTCATTTTCATAGTTTGTGATTCATTCCCGAATCATACTTCTTCTTTGGACCCATTTTTCCCAATCAATCCTCAGATAAGTTATAGTGTGTTTGTCTTTATTGAGTCCGAATTTCTGATTCCTCCTTTACCTTCATATGCATGAATAGTATTTGGAAGCGTTTGGTTTCCACTCTTGAATCTGGTTCCAGAGCTGTTGGAGCTCTTGTACATAGTTTGATACATTGGATCCTTTGTATATATCTCCAATGTATATTATATAATTATAGTCTATAGTCTATTTAATTTCATATATCTTTTATTACCATATCGTTGGGAGTGGATTTGTGTTACCATTGAATTCCTCACAAACCTCCCACTATATATATATATTTTGAGCGAGTCTAGTAAATATAAACTTTTTTCTAGTGTGTCAATATCCTTTGATCTTTGATTCTTTATTGATATATTATTATTTACTACTGAACTCTATCTGATTAATCTTCAAGGGTATAAATATCAAGGAACGATCTATATAGTATAAAGCATTATCCGGTTAAGATCTGTAGATTGTAATCACAATTGTTATTTGTTCTAAAAGCTCACAATCCTCCCCGAATTGTCATCAAGTGAACAGGCGAACGGAGTCCCGCGATTATCTCCCTCCGTTACGGAGAAGGCCTAACCTGCTCCGTATTAAACCTGATGGTGTTGGTTGGTTTCCTGTTCTCATTAGACCTTCAAACCACGTCTTGGAAACATCACACAATATCTTAGACGTATTATATTCTATTTTGACCTTCGAAATATTTGTTTTTCTTCGAACTTCGACTCTACGAGAAATAGTGGAGAGAGGAACCTCAAAGTCGGGTACCATTGTTCGGTCCCAGCGTTCTTCTCTCTGTTATATATATATATATATATATATATATATATATATATATATATATATATCTTATATATATATATATATATATATATTATTTATATGATATCTAGTATATTATGATATATATATATATATATATATATAGTATATATATCATATATTAGTATATATAATATATATATACTGTTTTTTAATATAGCTGTATAGTGTATAATATCGGAGTACTCTAATTTTATTTATTTTTTTATTAAAAATGACTTGAAATAACATTGATGAATTTACTTTTTATGTAGATGAAATATACTTATCATTATTAGGTAAATAGATAGGAATTTAATTTATTATTTATGAAAAAAAGTGGGGCCTATAAAAAAATGATTTAAAAAAAAAAAAAAAAAAATACGTAAAAAAATCAGTTATTTAAATATTTGATCTTTTTGTGCCAATCCTGCTCTAGAATCTAGACCAGGGGATAAATAAAATTTGTACAGGGTATTATTATTATTAAAAGAAATAAACTTTAAAGTAGAAACTACTACAAAACAAAATATTAACTAACCTGTTTAGAAAAAGATTTTTTTTTTTTTTTTTTTTTTTTTTTTTTTTTTTTTTTTTTAAAAAATTTAAAACAAGATTTCCATTATTTTCTTTACTTTAAATGAACTTATTAGAATTTTGGGAAATGCTGTGATGTAGGAAACATAAGTTTGCTCTTCCATGTTGTGGAGATTAAACGTCATCTCTTATCCTCAAACACGCTACCCGATTCTTGACAAAAAGCTTTTTCAACTTTGAAGACCCGTAGAACTTTATATAGTATTATTCCTTTTTAACTTAATAAATTTATTGATCCGGTTTACCCAAATTTTGGCTTACAGAACTAAGAGTTCACAGTATGGATATGACAAAAGATGCCAGATACTTTTAGAGAGACTCCACTTGTTATCAGACAAGTTTTAAAGTAGAATATGTTAAGGTGTGGCTTGAAGTCAAAAAAGTTTCGGTTCAGCCAGAACTTCCGACCGAACTTTTTCCAAGGTTAACCGGAAAGTTCCAGTTCCGGCCGGAACCACAAAATTCTGGTTCCGGTACATCCACAATACTATATATATATAATATAATTATTATATATAATTATATATATATATATATTATATATATTATAATACTATATATACAATACTATTAAGCCGTTTTCGTTTTGTATCTGGGCTTGCGAAACGTAAGAAATGCTCATGTTTGCGTTCGTTTTTGTCAAACTTACCGAAAATTTTTAAGAAATCTTACCAAGCCGTAAGGAATTTCCTCAATTCTGTAGGGTTGCTATTTCCCATGCTAGCCGAATTTAAGCACGTTCTTACGAAAAAATGTAAACAAACAAGATGGGGCGTGGTAGGCCCCATCTGAAATTGATAAGTTTCATTCAATATAGTCAGCTTTAAATCTTAATTTCTACCAAATGTGATTAAACTCACTCACAAATAGTTGATCAATTATCTTAAAAATATACCATTTTTTTTTTTTTTATTTCTGCTTATTCCAAAACCACATACTCCATCACAATTGCCTGATTCCAATTGTTTAATAACAAAAGTAAACTAGCACGAATCGCCGCGGTCGTTTAAACAGGAAATTCGTGCTCAAACGGGTGAAGGCATTTCTTATCAAGCGTAAGCACAAATGACAAAACGATAACGGTCTAATTAAAGCAAAGGAAATACTAAATTCATTCTATCGTAAACGCTTCGTATTAATTAATTACGACTTAAAAGGAGATATAACTAAAGAAATTAGTCCAAAGTAAGTATTTGTGGCTTGCTAATTTATTTATCGCAATCCCAATAATACATTACTTGGGACTATTTCTTTAGTATTTCCTTTAATCATAAAATTGCGGGGTCTAAGGTCCCGCCTTTGTTATTTGCTCTGATTCGAAGTTTTTCCATGAAGAAATCACCTTTCTCCATAAATTTTCTAGCTTTAGCCATTTATCGCTCTAACCTTTTTGATAAACTTGTTTACTGTTTCCTCTATAACACTCATCGCCCTAAAACTATAGCATAAAATGGTTCCAAAACTTCCTGTTTATGCTCGGCTCCCCTGCATTGGACCCCTTTTCAATGATCACCACCCTAAGATACACACTTTTAGACAAAAACTTTTTAAAACTCAAGTTTCATATATCTTTTACAACTACTCAATGACAATTTCTTTAAAATTAAAGAAAGCATTCTCCATGAAACTTGAGTCAACATATATCACAATATGCGCTTACAATATAAATGTGGTCGACTGTAAGTCGACTATGTAGGTCAAATTTTCCAAATAACTAAAGATGCGAGCCTTCAAACACATGGACATTTCCTTCGAACTACTCTCCCCATCTCCCAACCAGAGAATTTAGCTGTCATGAGATCACTATGACCTCAATACCCTATACCCCTTCATAAATTCTCCCTTTTTCAAAATGCTTCTTACAGATAAAGAACTTAAAAATTTGGAATTCTTATATATAAAAACACTTAACTACACTTAACCTCCATAGGATTTCTTTGGCAATCCTGATTGCCTGAACTAATTGCCTGAATTTCATGCAAAAACGAAACAATTTCTTTTGAGGTCTTACTTTTGTTTTTAAACAATTGGAATTAGCTATTGTGATGGAGTTGACGAATTCGGATAAATAGAATAAATAAAAAATGGTTTATATTAACAAAAATGATCACCTATTGTGGATCGAGTTTTCGATTTTGGAAGAAATTATGATTAAAAGCTATTTTATTGAAATGAAATATTCATCACTTCAAAAAAAATGACGGCGTGGTAGGCCTACCACGCCGTCAATTTTTTGTTTGGCACATTTTCGTAAGAACGTGGTAAATTCAGCAATTACAGGAAATAGCAACTTTAGGATGTGAACCCACGCCTTACGGTGGTAAGCATTCCTTACGATTTTGCGCTAAGTTAATAAAACAGAAAACGCAAATTCGAGCATTTCTTACCTTTCATAAGCAAAATGCAAAAACGAAAACGCCTATATCTAAACAAACACTTTAGGCTATATTGCGAAAATTAATCAGAACTATTGGTTCGGGATATATATTTGTAATGTGGAGACAAAATGTGTATCAAGATAGTTATATATCTATATATATAATAATATATATATACATATATTTATTGGTTCATTGAGAAATTTTGATATATATAATTACTATATTAAAAGCAAAATTAGAAAGAGAATAAATTCGAAACTTTAATTTCTAGAAAGGTTAAAGCTCATTTCTCGAAGTCATCGAGTCATTGAAGAAAATTTTTTAAAATTCTTTGTCTGATAGCAAGGGGCTGAAAAACACCCTTCTATCAAATCTTGCTTTCGTGAATTGGTGTTGAAAGCTCAACCTTTCACTACTCTGCAGCACATGCGGGACATGGTCACGTGATAATATATATACCGTATATAGATATATATGTAATATGAGACAAAATATGTAGAAATTATATATAGTTATATATATATTGATACATTGAGAAATTTTGAGTAGTGACAAATTCCTATAAGAACATAAATTTAGATAATATATGAAAATCTGTAAAAAATTGTTTTTGAAATCGATCAATTTTTGGTCATTAATATTAGACCACAGTAAAAATAAAATTCCAGTAAAATTACTTAAATATTGCAGTAAAATTCCTCCGCGACGAGTCACGTGACTCGATCGAGGCCAGTAAAGGAAGAACATTAGTAGTTAGTATTGTGTATTCCAGTATTCCGTCAGTATTTTGTTAGTATGTACTCAGTAAACAAGTACTCCGTTTTTCAGTATTCCGTCTGTACGTACTCAGTAAACACGTATAGTGGTAAACAGTACTCCGTTAGCCAGTATTCTGCTAATATCAGTATCTCCAGTATTTAATAATAAAAGGCAAACAATAAGTGTCTTTTTCTTTTTTATTAATGTTAAAGTTAATAATTAAATTGATCACGGCAGTTTTCAATAAAAGTTCTGCCACTTACGATCACAGCTTCAATAAGACGGTTAAAGTTACTTAGTGTAAATTAATGTTAATAAGTAAGGATTAAAGTGTCCTTTAAATGAGAGGAAACCCTTTCAAAATGTCATAAATAATGATAATTTAAGTATTTGTTCTCCAAAAGAGTATTTAGGAGGGCCTTCCAATCGTGTACTCTATTGAACTTCAGAAACCTTCAACCGGAAGAGCAATTCTTAAAGGTAAATAAGTAAATCTACTTTAAATATTATAGTACTTTAGTTCAAAAAACTAAATAATAGAAAGGTGGCAACAAGAGCCACTACTATCGAATTATATATAGATATATATATATTTTTTGATAATATATATATATATTTATATATATATATATATATTTATATATATATGTATATATTATATTTTTTATAATATATATTAGTATATATATATATAATCAGAAATCAATTTAAAGACAAAATGTGTGGTATCGGTTAAGGGTATCAGCAAAATTTTACTGATATGATACCGATATCGATACCCACAATATCAAAATTACTGATACCTCAAAAATCGACCGATACCATGGTATCGGTGCATTAATCACATATATATATATATATTATATAATATATATATATATTATATATATATCTATTATATATATATATATATTATATATATATATATATATATATATATTATTATATACTATATCATATCATCAATTGAAGGTGATGTGCGCAGCATACACTGGAAACGAAAAATAGTGGAAGAACATGCACAAGTCAACAAAGAAAGCCCCCGCCCCCATTTCCGTCGCCTTTAATAAACCCAAGTGAAAACTATGTCACAGTCAGAAAAATCCCCCTGAGGTTTCACAATGTTTAAGCGAAGCTCTTACCATAACCATTGTTTGATGGTCTCCACATCGTTTTGTCATTTTTTGTACAGTATCTTGAATAGTCATTCTTCAACAACCATTTCTGAAAATTACATTTATTTACTTTGTTTTTGAACAATTTATGATCTTGTGTCATGTTCCTTAACCCTTTATCTCAAATCTTTATCATTCAGACATAGAAAGTACCTTATAAGTTTTTAGGTTGTTCTATTGAAAGCTTTTTGAATTTTGCCACTCTTTATTTAGCTGCAAATCTATCAATCCACAACTTTATGATTTTAGAAGTAGTACATCGATTTCATGTGGTATCCGGTTCAAATGTTAATATGTTCATATGTTCACATAATGCTTAATATGTACCTACATATAACGTGTGTGGTGATTAATTCTTGTTACGATGCCACGATTATACTGAATTACTTCAATGGATCTCATTTCAAATCTGAAGTCGTCCTTTTGAAAAAACTTGGCAGCTGTAACATCCTTAATTGACAGACTTATGTAAGGGTATGTTATTACTTAACATCAGATATAATTTTTAATTCCCATACTGTAAATTCATAAGAATCATGTGTTGCTACATGTTCTTATAGGTGCTAATTCTGTGACACAAACTAGCTAATTCTGGGAGCCAAACTTCTGGGATCTAAATATTGAATGTTAATTCCTGAAGCTCATCAGCCTAAAAATTAATTCAGGAACTATCACAACTCAGCCGACTCCATTCCAAAATAAGTTGAGTTTTTTTTTTTTTTTTTTTGGTTTTTTTTGCATCAGTTTCCATCACAGACAATTATAATTCACCTTGCCCAGCAAGTTTCATTATATTCATTGATTAGTGTGTTTTCTCTCTCAACCATAAAGGTTTCTTGTTTCAGTCATTCAAACCAAGTATCTTAGATTAGCAATACCTCTCCGATTCAGTTTTACTGAAAGCTCTGTTACTCACGAAGCTCTATTATAAATAAAGATATTCTTTGTATATATTATATTTTGAGTTAACTCATGGTTCCATAGATATATAGCTTATCTTCTTTTATCAAAAATTATAATTATCTCTTCTTTTACTCTCCCCTATTTCCAATTTTGAATTATATTTAAACATCAAGTAAATTGTTACCAATGTTTCTGAATGGAATTTGGCAGGGTATTCTAGTCCTATTTTTAAACTAAATTAGAGTAAAGTCAAATACTCTGTGTCTGAGACTCTGCCTTTGTATCAGGATTTGTCACTAATGCTGAAAACCTATGGTGAGTTTCACCTTGTCTATTGTTTTTAGTTTTTTTCTATTATTGGGGAATATTTTCTCTTTATTTCATTTTATTCGCTGGGTGGCCAAAATTCCTCCAAAACCTTTTTTCGGAGATTCCCTGTAAATAATTGCCCTCCATTCCTATACTGTCCCTTACATAAGAAAATTTTGGCGCCTGAAACCAGGGACTAAGATGTTCCTGCCCTTTGTTGCTGTAACTATTTAGTGCTGTGCAGGCATTTATTCAGTAAATATTTATCTGCATATCTGTTACAGAAATTGTTCAAATTGTTTAATTGTTCATTATCAAACCTGGTTGAGAGAAACTCCTGGCAACATCCCATGTTGCATCCAACAATAGTTTTCACCAGATTTACATTTTATATATTTTTTCTGAATGTATTATATATAAAGTTTCATGAATATCCATGTAGAATGGATGTATATTTATAAATATGTTTGTCTTTTTATACTGTATATCTATATATAAGGGAAATTGTGTAAATGTGTCTGTGTATGTACACATACGTGAGCGTTGATATAAGTATTATTGTAGACTGTATCATGTTGCCCCTTCACCGAATACCATAAATGCCTTAAATGGTTAAGGAATTTTTTTTTTTTTTTTTTTTTTTTCCTTTTCATAATAATACATAGAAAATAGGTTGTATAAATAATTGACAGCTGATTAATATTTTCATAAGTAAATTGACTTTACTCATATTAAGTTTTAGAATTAGAAATTAACGTTGATTGTTGAAAGTTGTTAAAGTAAACATTATCTTTCTGGGCAACAAGAGCATATAAGTCCATTGTAAGGATGATGTTGCCCTTAGGTTTGGGTAAAACTTATTTATTTGACTCGTAAGAATTTATTTGGTTCCTTTTCAATTTTCACCTGTATATAGGTATATACCAGAGCTGGGAAGTCGCACTATGAATTTCAGAGTCGATAGTTGCAAACATTTTGAAAAAGTTGGACTAAGCAAAGTCGCACAGCAATTTTCCGCGACTTTGAAAAGGAACAAATATTTTAAAATTTTTTTACCCTTAAAAGTAAGAACTTAGAAGCAGCGCTGATTTATATTCTAAGAACATGTAAAACTTAACTATATATATATATATTATATATATATATATATATATATATATATAATATATATATATATTATAAATATTAGATATATATATAGATATATCTATATATAATATATAATATATAAATCTTTTAACTTATATAGCAATAAATAAATGATTTATGATATTTATTACAAATAAGTCAATATATAAATTATATATTATATATAATGTTATTGTTCTAATATATATATATATATATATATATATATATATATATATATATATATATATACACAGGGTGATTCAAAACCTCTGCGACAAACTCGGAGTGCTGATAGAGCAAACGATAAGGAACATTTATTGTTAAATGAGCTATGTTGTATGACGCTTCATTTCAAAGTTACGGATGATGTAAGGTAAAGCACGTGATGATGTTTGACGCGTCGTTACTTCGTAACCGCAGATTTTGGGTATTCTAATGTTATGTATGTGTGCGTGGCGAAGTCGTTTGGCCAAAGTCCTTGTACTTTCTGTAGGGTATGCCATGGAGGTTTTGCTCTTGCAAGACCCGAACAACAGACGAATTTGAACCCATGGCATGGGCAATGGCGCGTGTGCCAGTCGACGGGTCGTTTAGGACTCTCTCAAGCGCCTCTTCTTCAAACGCAGGAGTCCTCGTATTACGCGGTCTTTCACCAATGCACCGGGGACGAAGGGTCCCATTATCTCGAAGGCGCTGATGAAGGCGAGCAAACATTGTGTGGTGGGGGTGATTTCTGTGTGGAAACCGTTCCCGGTACATGAGGTGCGCTCTTCGTCCATTTCCGTTCGCCGCACCGTAACACATTATCATGTCGGTTAACTCGGGAAGAGTGTAGTGATCCATTCGTAATCGATGCTACACTGTACTGAATCAACGATGAATTGAGCAAGGTAAAGGTATTGCCACATGTTTCAGAAGGACGTTAAGCGCACACATGTACGCACGCACAAACACATTAAAATTGATTAACCTAAATCGTCGGTAACGCTACATGCGACGCGTCACACAAGCATAAACTAGTGTGCCTTGATCATCCGTAACTTTGAAACGAAGCGTCATACAACATAGGTTATTGAACAATAAATGTTCCTTATCTTTTGCTCTATCAGCCCTCGTGTAGTACTAATATATATATATATATTATATATATATATATTATATATCTATATATATTTATAATATATATTCTTTATATATATATATATATATATATATATATATAATATATATATATATATCTATATTATTAGTGTTTTGCACCGTACAATTTGAAGGTAGCCCGGAAATTATCCGATAAAGTATCGCAATTTTTTCACTGCCGATACCGATACAAAATTTTTGCCGATATCCGATACCAGATAACCGATACTTTTAATCCCTATAATGGCTATATATATATATATATATATATATATAT
>JABUQX010061796.1:17500-29890 GCA_015478945.1 Trachelipus rathkii
TAACTATAACTTGCATAGTAATAGGATGTGTTCTATAACTGATATTACTAAGTTAAGAGTACTAAAGAAAAGTATGCATATCCCATTTAAAAATCCATTTTATTAACCTTTGGCTGTATAAAATTTATACGTTACGAAGAAAAATTTTCAAAAGAAGTTTATGCTAGGTAGGGCCTAGTTAAGCTAAAAAAAAAATATTTATAACATTTAAGAAATAGGGCTCTCATGAATAGTTTAAATAATAATTAGAATAAATCCAAGACAATTTTCTACAAAAAACTAATACTTTTTTTTTTTTTTTATTTTTCACTACAAACACCTTGTACTAAATTATGTTACAAATTTACTTTCTATGGAAAAAAAATCTTAATTCAAATATATATTTTTCCATTCATTCACACCTCAAAAATTTTATGCAAGCTAATCGTCTTACACTCCATTCAATTTAATCTCTAAATTCAAAGTGCATGAAAAAAATTTAAATCTCTTAAGATATATAGATATTGAAAACCTCTAAAATGGTGAAAAAAATTATATATATACCGGAAAAAAAAATGTCTGACTTTGGTTAAGGGAGATTTTTCAAATTATCTTTAGTTTGCAAAAACAAATTTACTATAACAAAGGTAGCTAAATGAAATTTCCAAAAAGAATATACTATTTCTCAGAAATGAAAACTGTAAAACTAACTAGAGAAAATGAGATTTTCAAAAGCACATTGCCTAATTTATCTTATAAATTGATGAAAAACCTTGCATTTCAAGCTTTATTATTAATTTAATTATTAAACTACTAAAAAGGTTGGTCCAGGCTCTTTATAAAAAAAAATGAAAGAAAAATGCTACGCAGGAAATATGGCCTTGTAATGATGATTATTTAGATCTTATATGTTAAATGAAAAACCCCCAAAGAAATAAATTCGATATCGCAGTCTCCTCAAGAAGAGAAAAAAAAAATTTCTCAGAGGGGAGTGTGGTAAAACAGTTTTTCACTTCCAAATAAAATTTTTTGTTTATTTGGAAGTGTAGTGAATAAAAAAAAAAGTTAAACTAAAAATATGGTTTTTCCGATACTAATATTAGGAAGAGAATAAAATTTTGGTATGTAAAATTTTAAAGTCTTCGAAGAGGGAAAAAAATCATCTCAGAGGGGAATGTGGAAAAACAGTTTTTCACCTTCAAATAAACCTTCTGGTAAAGTTTATTTCAAAGTGTAAAAAAAAACTACAAGACATTCAACAAAAGGAGGAGAAATTTTGGGCATAAGGGGGTGTGCGACAAGAGATATTTCACCTTCAAATAAGCCTTTTGGTAAAGCCTATTTCAAAGTGTAAAGCAATCTAAAATAAATAAAACAATTTTCACTGGATGGGAAAGTATTTTAAGTAAATCATTATCGTCTAAACAAGTTTTAATTTGTGGCTCCTATGATCTTAGGCTATCTAATGGCTTCAAAAAAAATAGAACAAGCTATCAAAAATTTCTTAAGCTCTCATCAACACCAATCCGGGCTACTTGTCTTTCCTATTTCACTTGGCCCTTTTTAAATTTTCCAGAGATTTTTTTTTTTTTTTTTTTTCACTATACGAAAATTATATCTCTCTACCAATCCTCTCATTATTATTATTATTGGATTATTATTTTTCATCCTTTTCTGTATCATCCCCATTATCCATTACTACCCATATACGGTACTTTTGGTGCAGAGGTAGTAGTTTTATGGATTCAAGAAGAGCAAGGAAGAAAAAAACTATGATTTCAGAGCATTTTATTTAAAAGAAGGGACGTTAGGTTTTGGATAGAAATTATAATTACTTTTAAAAATGAAAGAGGAATAAAAATTATTGCAAGAAAAAAATAAGAAAATAAGACCGGGTAAAAAAAAATAGGGCCTTTTTCGTCTACTTTAAAGCGTATATAAATAAATAAATATATAAAAAGATAAAGGGGATATAAATATACGCTTGAGAAAAAAATAACAAAAATTTATAAAATATGTGATATTTCAAAAATACAAAATTTATATTGATAAGAGAAAGAGAGGAAAAAAAAAAAAACTACTCCATAATAACTCCAGCAAATTTTAACCAACCCATGTTTGGGGTAGAGTTAAAATTTAATTATAGATATTTAAGTGGTGTTACCGCTTATAAAGTAGGGCTGGTTCTAGGCCTCAACTTTTGTAAAATTCCCAAGCTTAGAGTGGGCTTTTTCAAAAACTTCAAAAAACCTTAAAATTATTATGAAATAAAAGTAATAATAAAAATGGGAAATGATTGAAAGACTTACCAAGAACATTCACTGTTTGAGCACAAGCTAAGAACACACTGGCTAGGGCCATTTGCGAAAGTAAAATGATTTATTCCTCGTGTACAGCCGGGGTGAAGGGGGAGAGAAATGGGGGATTATATCAACGTGGTCCCGAGGGGGGGGAGAAGGAGGATTTATATTCTGTTTTGGAAGATATGCAAAGATGCTATGCTCACTTGAAAAAACAAATGGTAATTTGTTTTGTAGGATTTCCGTTGATAAAAAAATTTAGTGTGTGAAAAATGAAAGATTTATCAATAGGGATTCTAAGAAATATTAAAAGTCATTTAACAAAACAAAAATTCAGAATTAGGAATATTAAATATAAAAATTCGTTTATTGGCAACTCTGAAAGGATCTCATCAAAAATAGATGGGGAGAAGGGTTTGAGGGAGAGGCTTCTAGACGAATGAGAAAATTAAGATAGATAGGAGGAGGGAGGGGAGGGGAGGGTAAAAAAGTTATTTTTATTTATTTTATTTTTTTTTTTATATCTGGGGAAACACAAAGAAAATATGTGGATAAGAAAGACTAGATTCATGCTTCTTATAAAACTATACGAAACTATTCTTTTTGGTATACATAATATATATATATATATCATATATATTATATATATATATATATATATATATATATAATATTTATATATATAATAATATATATCTATATAGTATATATATATATATATTATATATATTATATATAATATATTAATATATAATATATATATATTATATATATATATATATTTATATAAATATATATATTATTATAGTATATATATTAATATATATATATATATTATATATTATATATATATATATATATTATTATATATATTATATATATATATATATATATATATATATAATATATATATATATTATTCTATATATATATATATATTAATATATATATATATATATAATATATATATATATATATATATATTTATATAGTATATAACGTCATAATATATATATATATTTAATATATATACTATAAAGTATCAGTATCAGGTCATCATGAAAAAATTTTGGTATCGGTTTAAAAAATTGTGGGTACTTGTATCAGTATCAGACTAAAATTTTGGTATTGGTGCAATATATATATATATATATATATATATATATATATATATATATATATATATATATATATATATATATATATATAGAAGACTGCAATCTCTTCTAAAAATATCACTTTAGCTCGCTCTGACCTTATTACAGAGATGGTGTAGAGTCCTCATGGTATCCCTCCTATGGTTCTCAAAACTTGTATTAATTTTCATCTTATGATCTTCAGCCAATTTTAAATATATAAATAAAAAAATTAATTGTAAAAGGAGAGTATTATACTCACTTTGTCATACTGACAGACAACGACATTCTCAGTTTCAAAAACATCTGTTGTATCATCTTCACTGACATCATCATCTGAATTAAGTGGATCATCATTCCAAACTTCTTCTTCTCCATCATCTTCTTCATCTTCATCTTTTCCTTTTTTGTCTTCATCCTTTTCATCATCATCATCATCATCGTCTTCGTCGTCATCAGAAATTTCATCGGAGCTGTCCCCCATTCCACTAGCACCATCTAACTTTAATTAAAAATTATAATATATATATATATATATATATATATATATATATATATATATATATATATATATATATATTTATATTATATATATATATATATATATATATATATATATATATACCTATATATATATATATATATATAGTTCCGGAGATACGAATATTTCCTTATATATTTATACCTATCCCAAATATATATACATATATATATATATATATATATATATATAAAGAAAAAATATTATCAAGGTCCCTAAGTATTTGAATAAATACTACCAATAAATAAAAAATTACAACATCTTTTTTTTCCTTTTTAAAGAGCAAACACAATTACAAAGTATTCTACTTAAACTTACAAAGATACTGAACGAGATGTGCTCCACTATAGGTGGAGAAGGAAAAAGAAAAATTTGATACTAATCTTTATTAATAAAAAAAAAAAATAATAGAAGAGTAATCCCAAGAGTGGAAAACATAGAAAAATGGATGGCATACAAAGGATTTCATCAACACCAAGTGAATAATGAGGTACTTGTTGGATAGTTCACCTTTTACATTAGCTAATGACCAGGGCTACAGAGCTCTTAAATATCCTGCTTATATCTTTGCTTTCAAAAAATATTTTCACTGTCTCCTTTGTTGCTGCTGACAAAACTTTCACATGTTTGCGGAATGTCAGTCAAGATGCCATACTTTCCTTAAAAGTCTACTTTTTTTTTACTTAAATTCCATCAATTTAAAAGGTAATTGTGCAGATTAACTCAGTATGGCAAAAAATCAATATTTTGCTTTTTATATACACTTTTCCTCCCCATGCCAGAAGACCAAAACAATTCTGCCATATGATATATATATAAGATCCTTTAAGCAAGTTCAAGAAGGAAAAATGTTTTCTCCTTCACTCTGCCTGATCATTGTGTCTGGTTGTATGTGTTTTCCCCCTAGTTCATACAGCCAATACACCACCAGGGCCAAGCAAATTACCTGCGATTGACGCGCTCAACACCAAAAAGGCACCTAATCTCCTCTTAGCAGCCCGCCCATGGTGCACGGTTTTCTCCTCAAGCCAGGCGTCCTCCTACCTGCTCCCCCGCGATGCTGCTCCACTCCGCGACCAGGCGCGTAATGAGATATACAAATGACAGTTTACCAATCGATGCCCCCCGCGAGCGTTAGTGCCCGTGCAGGCGCAATATTATTTCTGCGTTTACCCCGTCCCGCCTCCTTATTAAACGACGCACTAAATGAAAAGTTAAAACTCACATTTTTTCCAAAAGTGAGTTCTATCTGCCACAGGCAGGTCTCAATTTATTCCCCTGTTTATCCCGCGAATTGAAAATATATTATACTACGAGTCAATCTTCATCCTTTTTTTCACATATAATACTTATAAAACAAATTTTTTCATAGAATTTTCTTATAATCACAAAAATAAACGTATAAGAGACAAGGGATATTCATTCTTCAATCAAATCAAACTTGTAATAATACCGGTGGCCTATAAAAATGAGCCGAAATTTTTTTTTTTTTTTTTTTAATTAATCTTTATCATTTTCTATTTTAGAGTAGACCCGGAGGGAATACCCGCATGCACTAGAAGTATTAAAAGAGTAAATATACAGAGAGTCAACATCGAAGTTATATTCATTCCAAAAAAAAAAGTGTTGGTGGGATTATAAGTATAATTGTCATATTTACTATTTATTGAATAGATGTGTTCACATTGTTAGAGAGATATACTTATATATTTGTATAGGTTCGTTCAGTATATGGTGTTGTATTTATGGTCTCTGCTACATTCATACAGCTCGATGGTGATATTGGTGTGGGACTCTTGTCGGGGTGCGTCGTAAGAGAGTCGACATAGACTCGAGAATTTATTTTAGACTGCTCTTGCTCGGAGTGGCAATCTCGTCGTGAGACGTTTCTGTGAGAATGCGGTGAAATAGTGAGTAGTCGAAAAAGTCCAACACTCGCAGATCGCAGGCGGTGCGGGCTGGGTGATCGTCGAGCAACCGGCACTACCATGGGTGCGGTGAGAGAGGTTGTGTAGGCCGTGGAGCACTTTTGTCGTGGGTTGGGATTTTCAAATTACAGACTAATCTTGCAAGTGAATTTCTAAGATTTATCCGACATCTTGATAAAGACGATATAGGAAACACCTTAATCTAAAATTCGCGATACTCACAATTCGAGGGCGAGAGTTTTAAATAGGGGTGAAAAAACTATTATTCTCCTTCCAGCTCATACCATGACCATTTAATATGAGATTTCGTGAGTTTACACGGGTGGGCCTTTTGTTTCGAGCGTGCATGTTAATACAATTGGGGTTGTGGACATTTATTTATAAGTTTAACTAACACTATAAAATTAATAATTAAATTAAGTAACTATGATTCTTGTCTATTAACTGGAATTAACCGTTTAGACGGCTGATTATTTTTTATTAACATGGGATTAAATATTAAATTTTGTCTCGCCTGTAATTCTATCTCTCACCAAATAGCTTAATCCAATCTCTCTATATTTTTTATAGTGTCACACCTAAATTTTAGTGCCTTAATGTAGTTTATTTTTTTGTGTGTCTCTTTTATTTTTTTCTTTTATATTCATTTTTTTACTATGTGACATATCATTGGTGGCTTTCGAGATATTCATTTGTGAATATAATTAGAAAGTTGTTGGCTACACTGTGTGTCCTTAAGAGAGTTTACTATGGTGACCATTGAGAGTACTGTGCAGAGAGTGTCACGGATAACTAATAGAGGTATGTTATTATCGCTTACCAGCACTCTACGAGTTTTTAACAGCACGCAGAGAAATACTAATTTCTGTGTTATTTGTAAGAGTGGCTTGGTGTGGATTTTATTGTGGCTGCGTATATGAATTTTTCTTCTGTTGATTGCTGAGTGTGTGTGTGGCATATATGTTTAGAATTATCAGTATAAAATAGGATCAACTTTAGAATAATTTAATAATCCAATGAGAATCATGTAAAACTCGAATTATTTTAAAACAGAATCTTTTTAGTGAACTATTTGTTTTAAGTGTTAAAACTATCGTGAGTGAGATTAGTATAAATTGTATAGTGACAAATTTAAAATGTTTTTTATTCTCTTGTAGCTGTTATACATATCAAACTAGGTGACATGCCATCTGCATTAATACCACCGTATAGTGTATGCAAATCGACCCTGATTAGGCCATATAAAAAGAATGTGATATCTTCCTTTTTTTGTTCCTTCTATATAAGCTGTTAATGTGATGACATGGGCTAAAGATGTATGAAAAAGCAGTCCAAGCTCAAGCTAAGAACAAACACGGTGGGCATAGCTTGGTGTACGCACGGGGCGTGCCCTTAGGTGGTTGTATATCCTTACTGATTTAACTGTGATTTTATTGCTTTAAAAAGGTACGTAAAATATAACATGTTAACCTATGTGATATATATAAACTTTCCCATAAAAATTTTAGAGATAAAAGTTATTTTTTAATAAGCTTGGGCGAAAAATAGTGAAAATAATTATGAATTAAATTTATAAACAAAAAGTATTTAAACAGATGTAAATTAAGTGACAGATCAAATTAATATTGTTTCAATGGATTAATGCTCTCATTGAGTGAGAGGATATGCTCTTTTAAGAAACTTTGAAATATTTATTATTTAGGCTATATCATGAATAAGAGTACAACAAGTATAAATAAGTAGCTCCTCCAGTTGTCTGTTATAATTTAAAAACAATAGTTCTCATATTAGACTATTATTACTCTACTAATTGATGATCCCATGTTGGTCTCACTTTCAGGCCCTACTGAGCTTGCCGGTAGCCGAACCTTTCTGTTCTTCTGATAGGTATGGCATTGACGTATCTTTCGTCGTAAATTAAATGGTATTGTTGTAATCAACTGAAACTAGGAATTGAACATCTGCGACACTAAGTTGGGCAATAACGGTAAATTCTGTTGTGTTTGAGTGTTTAAGTAAATCTGGTGTGTGTGTGTGTTTGTGTCGTGTGTGTGTGTGTGTGTCGATGTTATACATTATATATTCTTACATCAGTTGATGTTAGACCTAATGGGAAAAATATTTAAACATTTACAAGGCTTAGTAAAACAATTTTTTACCTACTTAGAGAACTGCCCAATTTTTCGTTTTTACTGGTTCTTCATTATTAGGTTTTTTGATTTTAGATTTACTAGCGTCGGGCGGGTGGTGATACTTGGACACATTTAGGTATAAATTAGGTCTCCTCAAACTTTCCTAAATTTCTGTCGACTCTGTTGTTTTGGAATTAAATGTTTTTCTTATCTAGAATTCAAGGCCATATAAGTAAGTGTGTGTTGTGAGATTAGAGTCAATAGTAACAATAAAATTGTAAATATAAACTAATGTTTCTAATAATAAAGTTTTATTCCAGTTTTAATAAAGCTCATTCAGCCTGACTTGGAGGGGTAATCGACTTCACTTGTTTGGTAAATCCCATTTTGGTTTGTGAGTTCGGGTAATGGGGACGAATTCATATTCTAAATTCCCTTTTTATGTTATAATTCATTTTATATTTAATTGTCATTACTTAATATAATCGACAATTTTTATCATTATTAAAATTCGTAATAAGTTAATAAAATGTCCAATAATTGTACACTAGCTGCATTTTCCCGAAGCGCGAGTGGCAGCCTGTGTGCAAAATTGATGCTCGGAAACGCTTCGATTGAAAAAATTTCATTAACCAATCAGAGAATAGGAATTTGGAGTAGTTGGAACCGGCCGAGCAGCCGCGTGGATCAGCGACAATTGTAACAACCTACTCTTATACTTATACCGGTGGTGTGTGTACTTTTTATCGAAATAATATGATATATTAGTATGCTTAATATATAAAAGTTAAGCTAAATAATTAAAAACGGTGTTTCTATACAACTTTATTTTCTGAACTGTTTTGTAACTATAGCTTGAGTGCCAGCCAAAGTATCCTTAACGCAGGTTTCGTAATCTACACGTGTCTCGTATGGTTAAATATTGTTATAATGGACATTATCCTGATCGCTGAGGTGATGTTTGTGAATGGAGATTTAACAACGGGCGCAGTTTGGACACTCTAGTGAAAGTTGTGGGTAATATAAGAAGATTGTTTGCAGATACAAACGGGCTCGGGGATGATATTCGAGGGGGGGAGGGGGTGGGGGCGGGAGGGATGTGGTGCGGGGGGGGGGGGGGGGGCTAGGTGGGGTCTGGGTCCGGAGGGGAGGCACATGGGTGAGGGGGGGGGGGGGGGGGGGGGGGGGTGTTGTGGTGTAAGTTGTGTGTAAGTAATCTGTGTGTGAGTGTAAAGAAAATCTCTGTGTGTAGGTGTAAGTAAATCTGCGTGTTTAAGTAAATCGGTGTGTGAGTGTAAGTAATTCTGTGTATGTGTGTGTGACCCCGCATGTTATAAGTGTAAATGTAAGTGTCTATGGGTACGTGTAAGTGTGTAAGTGGACATAGGTCATGTGTGTGTATAAGTGTCATAGTGAATGTGTGTATAAGTGTCAAGTGGAATGCGTGTGTTTCCTAAATAATGAATAACAATAGGCCATGAAGTAAATCAACACTCAGTATAATAATAAAATAAAATAATAAAATAATAAAAATATGAAAAATAATAATAAATATGATAAAAATAATAAAATAGGCAATAATAATATATTAAAACATAAAAACATAAAATTATAATAGTTTACTGAGTTTAAAACAGTAAAAAGAGTATAAGTTAGAGTGCAGTAAAACTATGAGTTTAAACATTAAATTCAACAAACAGTAAAATACACAACAGTAAAAAACAGTAAACACAAAAGCATACTAAATTCCCCCCTCAGGTGTTAGGTAAACCACTCTATTATTTACTGATTTACTGCTTTAAGGTATGTAATGTATATGAAGTTAAAAGCGGTAAAGCAGAAAGTTAAAGCAGTAAGCAGAAAGTTAAAGCAGTAAAGCAGAAGTTAAAGCAGTAAAGCAGTAAAACAAACGCATACTAATCCTTTAGGTGTTAGGCTAATGCACACCGTCTTACACTTAGAATTTACTGATTACTATCTGCTTTACAAGGTATGTAATATCGTTAACGTCAAAATTATGTGAGTTAAAGCAAGTACAAACATATAAGTTTAATAATAATAATAATAATATGTAAAAGTAAAGATATTTTATATTTATTTTAGAAATCCCAATATAGAATCTTTGCCTTGCAACTGCACTTGGGAGAGAGCAACAGAAGACAATTTCAGGCACTTGAGTATCAAGGAATTTCCTGAAATGATAAATCATACGTTTCCTGAGGTAGGTAAAGGAATTCAGCATGCAGTTATTTCTATTGTTACAACTACTATTAGTTGTAAACCTATATTTTCTTTACTCTATTATTGTCTTATCTTTATATATCAGTAATTATTTTTGATTATATAATCATATATAGATATATTATAAACTATATACGTTCAACCATGATATATTTACTACAAAGTACTAATCATCTAGTACAATGAGTTAACAGTTTTAGGTTCGCCGCAGAAATCAGTTTGTGAGATTATAAGAAAGTTGTCTTTTAAGCGTGCCTTCTCAATCATTTAAAATTTAGGGAGTCGGCAGCGTGAATTGAAGTCTCCGACCCGCTCCACAGTGCCACGCACCGCTCGAATTTTGCCAGCAGACACTTGTAAGAGTTAGCTAAGAATGTTGGTTTCTATATCTTTCCAGATCGTTCAATCATATGTATCTCGATGTCGCGTAGATTAAAGTATATGTATATAGGTGTAGTTGTTATATAATGGCATAGATTTGTAATTTAGAGTGGTGCCAGCACTTATATGGAGAGATTACGTAGTGTTTCTAGAAGTTGCCATTTAAAAAGTGAGAATTTTGTATTCTTTAAGAATTAGAGTGTTTTTTGATCGCTCGCTCATTAGCTAATTTTCCTTGTATGTTTAAGGTAAGTTTGTTGTTTCCTGGAATTTTATCGGAAATATATATTGCGCTCAGTAGAGGACACTCATTGTCAAGATATCGTACTAAACATATGCAATTGGATCTTGTTTAAGATTCTCGCAATTGTGTAGAGGATGGATGTGAGGTCTAAGGTTCAGTGTTGTGTTATAGGCTTTGGTGATATTTAAATTTCTGTAGATGGTGGCTGAGTATAAATGATTATAGGTTCGATTAACAGTTAAGTAAAGCTATTAGGTTAATATTAGGTATGAGATGGTTAGCTCGTGTGTTGTTATGAGCTGAGGAATTTTGTGGGAATACTAGGGGTGGTGTTATTTATGCGCTTATTTATGTGTTTTATGGTGTTTGATTTCAATAGGGATATATGTGGTTTTGTTAAGTTTAGATTGAAGAGTTGGTTTAGAGATTCTTATGAAGATATTAGAATGATTATTAGAGTAGTATATGTGTGTGTCATTGAGTTTAGAGGAGGATAGGGAAGTGTTCCATAAGGTTATAAAGGGCTCTTGGTTATAGGAGGTATTTCGTCGGACATAGTTTCCAACGAGCGCAGAGAGAGATGGGTACGTGATGGTTACTAAAGGGGTACGCACAAGAAAGAGTTAATTATGATGATATTTACTAACTCATCATAGAGTAATATATAAGAATATTGAATAGTATTAAGGGTATAAATGATGATATTAAATATATATATTATATATAGATCATGTCTACTATCCGTGAGTTACTACTGCATATGTTAATTGGAGTTGTATATTATATATATATATGAGTTAGTATTAATGAAAGTAATATTAGTATATATAGGTATTTCTTATTCATAGTAAAGATTAGTACTCATCAAGCTCATGTTGAATACTATATAGTACTATAAGTAATACAATGTGTATTTAATTCGAAAACTTAGTCTTTATTCAAAAGATGATGAGGGCAAGGTATCAAGATCAGCGGTAGCCATGGTAAATTATTTGAGATTTTTATTCACTAAGTTGAGAAAGACTGTTATAAATAGCATTAGCTATTAAATTGAGAGATGAACTATTGATTTAATATTTATATATAGATATATACTATAAATTAGTAGATATAGTATATAGATTATTATACTTGTTACAATCAATCATTCCATCGGTTATCTTACACAGACATACGATTGAGAGTATTCTGTATTATCTCCCTCTTTCGGTGCTCTCAGATCGTCGTCAGATGTCTTCATTTTCCTCGTGGTCTCTATCTACGGTCTTCCTACGCATTAACGAAGACGCTTGATTCTTCTCTACCTCATCTCTGGTGATTTTCCTGACAATCTCCATTCGCCAATCTTTTTTCTGCCAAAGTTTTGCCACCCCGACCTCTCCCTCCGATTTTTTACACACTGATCTTTCTTGGTAATACCAATCATCGCTTCCGCATTTTTTCTGCGGTTCTGTAGATCACATAGTATTATAGTTTCGCCTGAACCGAAACCTCTAAAACCAAAAAAC
>JABUQX010061797.1:5000-12500 GCA_015478945.1 Trachelipus rathkii
ATCCTTAAAACAATAAATAAAATGATGTATACATTTATCAATTAATTTATCAAGACAAATATATACCAGACATTTAGAAAGAATGCAAGATTGGTATTTCTTGTAAAATCATACTCCTTCTCAAGAAATAACAATCTTTCGTTGAAAAACAAAATATAAAAAGCTAACAAAAATTGAAGATTTCGCGCTGCCACAATTTTACAAAATAATACATTTATTCCATAAATATATATATATATATATATATATATATATATATATATATATATATATATATATATATATATATATATATATATATATATATATATATATATATATATATATATATATATATATATATATATATATAAAATCATTTATATATATATATAGTAAGACGTAGTATCCTTTCAAATGCTTTAAAAATATTAATAATAATAATAATAATAATAATAATAATAATAATAATAATAATAATAATAATAATAATAATAATAATAATAATAATAATAATAATAATAATAATAATAATAATAATAATAATAATAATAATAATAATAATAATATTAATAAAGCTTTGTCAATAACGACCAATGATAATCCAGATTTCAAAAATAAGCTTCAAAAGATGAGTTTTCATTGGTTGTTATTTGCACTTAAAAATATAAACATATTTACAATATTTTCAACTGGGCCTTTGCAGCATACATCAAATATATATAACAGAAAATTAATATTGCAATGGCAATACTTGGCCTTTACCTTAAAATACATAAATGAAAGTAATGTTATATATTTCATGTACCACTGCATTACATCTTTGGCCCCCCATTATGAAGCAAATTGGTACATTTTGCTTTATGTACATGATGTTAAAACATTGGTTTCATTTACATAGTGCTCCTTCTTCAGTAGAGACTTCTGATGATGAACCCAATGTATCTTCGGCATACGACCTACTTAGATAGTCAGCTATGACGTTATCTCTCCCACTTATATGATTTAGGATAAATCTGAACCTTTGCAAGTATAAAGACCATCTCATTATCCTATTATTTTCATACCTCTTCTTGTTCATAGCCGTCAGCGGTCTATGGTCGGACTGAAGGATAAATTCCTTCCCGTAGAGGTATGGCTCGAATTTTCTAATGCCCATAACGATCGCTAATGCCTCCTTCTCTAAAGTTGAATACCTCTGCTGTGTTACAGACAACTTCTTACTCCCATATGCGATCGGATGGAGAATTCCTCCGTCTTCTTGTAAGAGGACGTATCCCAGTGAAGTGCCGGACGCATCCACTTGCAGCGTGAATGTTTTCTCCAATTCTGGCATCTTCAGGATGGGCTTCGAGCTCAAAGCTTCTTTCAGCTTACTTCTCAAACGCCTGCTTATGTATGGATTCCCACCTGATCTTCGTTGGCTCACCCTTCTTTGAGTCGGTCAATGGCGCTGCAATCTGTGCATAATTCTTTACAAAATCCTGGTAATAACCAGTGAGCCCTAAGAAAGACCTTACTTGCTTTTTATTCTTAGGTGGCTCTGTCTTCTTAATTTTGATTACATTGTCTTCATGTAATCCTTTAGTGCCATTGCCAATAAAATGACCTAAAAACTCAACACTCGACGAGGCGAACTCGCACTTCGTCGGCCTGATGGTGAATCCCTCCTCTTGAAGTCTTTGAAGTACAGTCTCAATCGTGATCGTATGCTCGCGCCAGGTCTGAGAATGGACGATGATATCGTCAATATAAAAGTCGACATCATTGATTCCATCCAGAATCCTGCGCATTGACCTTACAAGCGTTGCTCCGGCATTCACCATACCGAATGGCAGCTTGAGGTAATGGAAATGTCCGTCTTCGGTTGAAAAACCGGTTTTGTAGCAATCCTCAGGCTTTATTTTTATCTGCCAATAGCCTTTGGCTAAGTCAAGCTTTGTATAAAACTTGTCCTTGGCAAATTTGGTGAATAAAGTCTGAGTCGTAGTCATGGGCTCAGGATCGAAGACCGTAATCCTATTTAAGGCCCTGTAATCTGAACATACTCTTTTACTCCCGTCCTTGCAACGTGGAGGGAACAATGATGCCCATTCGTATCATCTTATCTGTTTCCTTCTTCAATTCCGTCCTTGTCGTAAATGGTAACTTGTACGGCTTCAGCCTGATGGGGGTATCATCAATAAGGTCTATTGCATGATAGTAATTCTTTGCGGTGCCAGGCACGTCTGTAAAAATTGCTTCATGCTTCTCTAAGATCTCCATTAGTTCTCTCCTCATAGCATCTGTTATGTCCTCACTGATCTTAGTATCGGACAGCCTCTCCTTTGGTACCATCGTGGGGTCCATTTCCACTAACGTGATGTTCTCTTCGTTTTCAGTATCTAGGATCACTGCAGAAGCGCCTATATTCACCTGATGTTGACCCATCTCTTCTTCTTCTTCTTCATCCTCCTCTCTCACAATATACTTCTTTAACAGATTGATGTGATAAGTCTTAATCACATCACCAACTTGGATCTTGTAATTATCTTTACCATACAACTCCACCACTGTGTATGGCCCGCCCCATCTCATCAGCATCTTGTTGCTCGAAGTCGGTAGGAGAACGAGAGCTAAGTCTCCTACTTTCAGTTTTCTGGTCTTCGCGCCCTTGTCGTAATATCTTTTCTGTGAAATTTGGGCCTTAGCTAAGTTTTCTCTAGCCAACTTTAGAGTTTCGTTTAGCCTTTCTTGCAAGTCAAAAACATACCTGTACGTTGACCTTGCCTCCTCAGGATTGATATCTCCTGCCCAAATTTCATGCAAAATTTGCATCGGACCTCGCACAGTTCTTCCGTACAGGAGCTCGAATGGGGAAAATCCTGTGGAATCCTGTGGAGCCTCCCTATATGCAAATAATAGTGGTTCTATGAATTTATGCCACTTCCTCACTTGCTCACTGCACATCCTTCTGAGCATTCTTTTCAGGGTACCGTTAAACTTTTCTGTGAGGCCTTGACTCATTGGATGGTATATGCTGGAAAACTTCTGCTTAATATTAAGCATCTTTGTTACATCCCTCATTAGATCAGATGTAAACTGTCTACCATTGTCACTGAGTATTTCCTTTGGCACTCCCAACCTCATGAAAATCGATACCAAGCTTTCTGTTACCTTCTGGGCAGTTATGCTCTTTAGAGGTACAGCTTCAGGATAGCGCGTGGCGGCATCCACAAGTGTCAGGACATACTGATGCCCTTCTGAAGATGGTGGTGAGATTGGTCCGATCAGGTCGATTATCACTCTTTGAAACGGCTCTTCAATGATGGGCATTGGACACAGAGGTATCTTCTTCACTGAGCCTTTCGGGCACGTTCTCTGGCATATATCACACGAGTAACAATGTTTAGTTACATCCAAATATATGTTTGGCCAGAAGAACTGTTGGGTAATTTTACCCATTGTCTTCTTTACTCCCTGATGACCACCGAAGACTTCGTCGTGTGCCACCTTCATAACTCTACTTCTGTACTCTTTCGGTACAACCAAAGTAAACCTCTCCTGTTGGTTTTCCATGACTCTTTTAAATAGTACACCATTCTTTACTATATACTTGTTTTCACCTCTTTCCACTGACCTCCATATCCTCTGTAGAGTGACATCGTCTTTCTGTTTACTTTTAAAAGTCTCCCGATCGCTAATAAGTTCTTGTACTTCATCACCATGGGTTATTTCCCCTTCACCCACAGCTACAACATTCTTCTCTTCAGAACTTTGTATGTGAACGACTGCATCACCTCTCAATATCTCACCATCTCCGTAAGTACGATCTGTTTCATCAGACCAATGTGTACTTTCTTCAACTGATGTCACCTGGACATCTGTTATACCTGTGTCTTCTTCAACATCTCTTAGTGGTTTTGTAGGGACGTCATCTTCTTCTTTTCCTGTAACTTTTTCATCTTTAGGTGAACGCTGGGACCCTATCATCACATTCAGTGATGGCTCCGCGGTTGGCTCGACATCTTTATTATTGACGTCCAAGGATTGTGGCACTGACGGTTTCCCTCTGTACAATACTTCCACCTCCAAACTCGCCATTCCAAAATTATGATTTGTTTGATCAGATTCTTCTTGTGAATCTTCCTCAGCGTTCTCAGCGATGGGGACCAGCAAACTTCTACGGTTATGCTCGACCTCTACTTTACGAGGCCCTCGACACACGGTCGACTCCCATGCGAGATTAGGCTGACTTAGGGGCAATGCGCCTTTGACATTCCCAATGACTAAATCATATACGACTTCCGGCAGCACTGCTGCGGTTGTCTTACCCACGTAATAAGGGGTATCCACATCAATACTTGCGAGAGGAGCTTCAATCACCGTACCGTCCAACAATCTTATTTTCATGTTATCTCCAACATAACACCTCTTCGGTACGAATTTTTCTCGCACAACTACTACGCTACAACCGGTATCTCGGAGGGTTTTGACTTGATAGCCATTCACCGTCCCATACGTTACAGGTAGGTGTGACACTTCGTCATTTTCCACCTTCTCTATTTCATTCAGGAGACTCGGCTCTTCACCCGAACTACTCAGGACTTTCTTGCCGCTATCAAAGACTCCGGATGCTCCCGTGCTCTTTGCTTCTTCCTTCTGTTTTCCTGAATTACTTTGTCCTCTACCACTGCTGTTGAAATAAGGAGGGACTCTACAGTCTCTTGCGAGATGCCCTCTCCTTTGACACTTAAAGCACGTGATCACCTCCCTGGGCTCACTGCTACTGCGACGATGACCCTGTCTGTCGCCACTCCCACTTCCGATCCTGCTTTCATTGTTGGTTGCTCTAGATGCATGTTGGTTGCTATTTTTATGATTACTATTCGTCGAGTAACCACCGCCTCTCGATCTAAAATTATTATTGTTATTATGACCTTTGTCTGCGTGATTGTGACTTCGTGTGTGACTGTTTGTTACGAACTTTATACGATGCGCTTCCATATAACCTTCTGAACAAGTTATTATCTCTTCCGGTATTTTCTTCTTCGTTTCCCTTAGGTACGTCGCGAGTTCTTTTGGGACAGTATTTAAATACTTATCAACTGAGAAAAACTCAATGAGATCATCTGGTGTCAGTGTTACATTTGCTGCAGAAATCCACTTTTTAAGAGCTTCAATTATCTTTTGTAGATACACCCTAGGGTTGTCATCTTCCGTAGGACTCATGGTTTTGTACTTAGCACAGTACCCACTTTCAGTAAGTCCGTACCTTTCTAATAACGCTCTTTTTAAACCTTCATAGTTCTTCAGCTCTTCAACAGTCATATTGTTGAACACACTGACCGCTTTACTTGTAAGGAAACACCCTAAAACAAATGCTCGCTTTTCCATAGGGATGTCGTTCGCCTCCGCTTGTTTTTCGAACATTAATAGATATTCTTCGATATCATTTTTCCTTTCATCGAAGAATGGAAGCTTCAACTTTGGGTATTTGCTGGCGTAGGAATTGCTGTGGCTGCTCTGCGTGCTTTGTGATGCTACTGCTGCGTCGTGTTGGCGCTGTTTATCTTCAGCATCAAGCTTCATCTGTAACATCCTCTCCTCTGCTTCTCTTGCATCTTTTTCTGCCTCCAATTTAGCCTTTTCTCTTCGCTCCTCTGCTTCGACTTTAGCTTTTTCTACATCAGCTTCAGCTTCAAGCTTAGCTTTCTCCTTTTCAGCTTCAAGCTTAGCTTTTTCAACCTCAGCTTCAACTTCAAGCTTAGCTTTCTCCCTTTCATCTTCAAGCTTAGCTTTCTCCCTTTCAGCTTCAAACGCTAACCTTTTCTCCTCTAAAGCAGCAGCTATCTTTTGTTGCTCGAGCGCGGCTTCTTGAGCCATCCTATCTTTTAATGCAGCAGCGAGTTCCTTAGCCGAAAAACCCGCGGATTTGCACATCTCCATAAACTCGGCATTAGAAGTAGCCATTGTTACAATCGTTGTATCCAAAACAGATTATAAAATATACCGTTCGTTAACAAAGTCACTTCTTGACGCACGAATCACAAATCACGTTTTCTACCAAAATTCTGAAATTTGGCTCACACTGATACACGTATGAAAACCAATTTCTAACCGCAAAATTACAAATGTATATATATATATATATATATATATATATATATATATATATATAGAAAAAAAAAAAAATATATATATATATATATATATATATATATATATATATATATATATATATATATATATATATATATATATATATATATATATATATACTAGTTTACACAAACTATAATAAAATTTGCAAAATCTTGCGGGAAAATAGTGTTTTCGCCCCAGAACACAAAGTAAGTGAAAATCGGGAATTTCGAAATCACTATTTTCGCTTCGCTCAACTTTGTAAAATTTTACTCCCTATCTAAACGATAATAATAAATATATATATATATATATATATATATATATATATATATATATATATATATATATATATATATATATATATATATATATGTTAGAGCAGCAGTTAAAGATAAGATAAGAAGATATATATATATATATATATATATATAGTTATAAAGTTATATATATATATATATATATATATATATATATATATATATATATCTTTTAATATATATATATATATATATATATATATATATATGTTAGAAGAAGAAAGAAAGTATATATATATATATATATATATATATATATATATATATATATATATATATATATATATATATATATATATATATATATATATATATATATATATTTATAAAAAAATAAAATATATATTACTAAAATTATTCCAGTGTTTCTCTGTTTCCAAACAACGGATATTGTTGCAATAGCAAAATTGCTATTTCACCAATATGCAAAAAAAATCATATATGTTCAACTTCAATAAAACAAATAGTACAAACGACTATATTGACAGTTAAAACACAATATCAACATATATCCCAACTGTCGATATTGGTAAGAATGCTTACACAATAACTCTGGCACAGGTCTTAGCAAAATTACAAATGAATGACCCTGAGCTCAAATATTCAACAAAATAGCAAAATGAATTCACTACAAGCTATTCATTGATAATGAAATAATGACTGAAGGGTTATAAAATAAGATCCCGAGACAGGAATACCCATTTAATAATGTAATGCGACTGGATGAAAAGATAATAAATTCTATGTCAAAACTTACTCTTCGAACTGATAAACAAATCCTTTGGCCAGGCCCCCGTGACAATCCAATCAACTAACACCTTTTTAGATTCTCAAACCTGTATTGTAACAGTATCCAGGCCTCCTGTTAAATGAGTTATCGGCCTGTGCAATATTATAGTGCAATTCTATACTTAAAACTCACCAACTTATCTCCCTGAAGACCCTTCAAGTGGAACAACGGTTTGACCGAGTTCGTTGCCTTATGTGAAAGCCGTTCAGTCAATATTATTCCTTATCAATGAATATTCCTGTTTTATGATCAATGTTTTGATCATGAAACCAATGTCTTTAAGACCTA
>JABUQX010061797.1:17500-20000 GCA_015478945.1 Trachelipus rathkii
AAATCCCATAAAGACGATATTTTATGCTTGTTTATTTATCTATTTTTGTTATTTTCTTATTTATTTTTTTGTGTCTCCTTTTTTTTTGTATCTATAATTTATGTATTTTATTTAAATTGCTCACTCGTGGCGAAACGCAAATCCTTTGAATTGCTCTGAATGTAAAATGAACAAATAAATATGGATAACACCAAAAGAAGTAGCACAGATTCACTCGTGTTGTATCTGACCATTTGTTATAAAGATGGAATTCGGGAGGAAATTAGATCATCAATAATGTTACACTTAAGGAAGAGAATGTCCAGGTTTAAGAAAAGCTTTCGGGAGAATAGGATAATTTTTCTACTTTTTAGGCTGTTTGTATGTGAGAGAGAGAGAGAGAGAGAGAGAGAGAGAGAGAGAGAGAGAGAGAGAGAGAGAGAGAGAGAGAGAGAGAAAGAAAGGAGAGAGAGAGAGAGAGAGAGAGAGAGAGAGAGAGAGAGAGAGAGAGAGAGAGAGAGAGAGAGAGAGAGAGAGAGAGAGAGACGAAAATATACATTGATTTATTGGGAATTTCATCTACTATTTTTTTCTTCACTTCTTGGTTTATTTTAAGTCATTACTTGAAAAAGGTTTTTGTTATTAGAATATAATTGGTTAATAAAAAGGAAATCATTATTTGGTAATTGAATATTGTATAATAATCGGCATTCGCACCCCTAAGGCAATATATATTATCGAATACAATTTAATTTTTTATGATGCTATTGAGTTTTTATTTGAAATTATGTAGTGGTATAGAGTAACATTCTATTGTATTATTTCTTATTAATAAGAAAATAATAGCAGTACTACTACGGCAACAACAACAACAACATATAAAAATAATAAAATAATAATAATAATAATAATAATAATAATAATAATAATAATAATAATAATAATAATAATAATAATAATAATAATAATAATAATAATAATAATAATAATAATAATAATAATAATAATAATAATAATAATAATAATAATAATAATAATAATAATATAAATAATAATAATAATAATAATAATAATGATAATAATAATAATAATAATAATAATAATAATAATAATAATAATAATAATAATAATAATAATAATAATAATAATAATAATAATAATAACAATAATAATAATATTAACATTAACAAATATAGAAGACTCTTATATAGTATAGTATATATATAATATAGGAGTAGTATTATATAATAGGGATCAGTAAACATGGTAAAAAATAACACTCATATCCCTATAATATAACCTATCAAATTTGTGCATCACATTAAACTAATGAAAATAGAAAATTTACCTGCTGAAGAGGAATATAAAATGGAAAGTTAAAGATGTTGATGATTAAATTGATAGTTTATTAACAGAACTACTTAATTTATAGGTATCTATAGGAGGATGAAAAACCCTAACAATTGGAATAATATCAGTGAAATATTTCTTTAAAGATATTGAAAAGATAAAAGATGGAAAAAAAAGACCTAAAAAAATTACAAATCAAGTAGTTTACTTCCAGGGTTATTCAAATTGTTTCCAAACTAATTAACATAATTATTACACAACTTAACTTTAATCATTCTTATGTACAAGCAGAACATTTAAGTGATTCTAGCAAAGCCGATCCCAACAGAGAACTCTAAAAGCTGATGGAAAGATGTATTGAATATGAAAGAGACCTCAATTTTTTGACTTTTTTGGATTATATTATGCAAAAGTAATTAGCCCAGTGAACACTACTTTTCTTTTAAGTAAAAGCATTGCAAAACACAACCTATACACCCTAGTTATTACATATGTGAAAATCTAGCATCAACATTTAAATTAATTGAAAAGAATAATAAAAGACATTAAAAAGAGGTGTTGGACAAGGAAATGCAGTTTATCTAAAGTTATTTACGGCAGTATAATGAAGGAAAAGATATCGAGAACTCTAAATTAGGAAAAGAGTCTTGAGGAATTATTTTGAACGAAATGTGTTAATTGTTTAGATTTGCTGATGTTTTAATGTTATTTGCATTGGTTCATAATGTAATAAAAAATAATGATGGTTTACCAAGACAGAACTAGCAGAACAATAAGAATAAAATAAGCTAAGCCAAAATTTCTGTAAGGTTTAATTAACACATTGCACCACACTAAATAATGCTAAGCAACTTCATCTAGAATAAACAATGAAAAATCTTACCTTAAGACAACGTAAATCTTACAATGGTAAACAGCCAAATGAAATAGAAATTAGAATGAAAATAGCTTGAAGTAATATAGGTAGATGGAGTATCGATCTCAGTGTTAATTTTTCATTTTCTTTCAAGAAAAATGTTTTGAGAATTGAATGTTGTTCTTTTAATTTAATATACGAGTATTTTCAATTATCTAATTTCCTTGAGTTGTAAGGATTTAGAGAAATGGTGAAAAACATAATTCAAAACGTTATTATTATTATTATTATTATTATTATTATTATTATTATTAT
>JABUQX010061797.1:25000-37726 GCA_015478945.1 Trachelipus rathkii
AAAATAATAAAAATGTAATAAATAATAATAATAAGCATAACAATATAGAAGATTTATATATATATATATATATATATATATATATATATATATATACTATATATATATATTCTATATATATATTATATATATATATATATAATATATATTATATATATATACTATATAGTAAAATATTTTAAACATTTATTTAATTAAACGTATAGAAGCATAATACAAAAAGAACTATATCTGAAATATTATTATTTATACAATACGCACCAAAAAATAACGTATACTTTTTATATTATACTTTTATAAACAGGATTTCTTTGAATAAAGTTTAGAACTAAATGGTTTTTCACAAAAATAATAGTTCGGATTACTTTTATTTATTACCCATCTCGATATTTTCTTTTCACCTGGTAAAATATTCTTCTCAAAGATATTTTGGTAATATGAATGAATTTTGCGATCGTATTCAGGAAAATATTCATTCAAAGCTATAATGTTATCCAAAGACCTATAGTGGCGAACTAGAAAATGCAGAGAAATTTTCTGCAATTCAGAGATGAAAAATTTTTCACCTAAACAAAAGAAAAAAACTGCATTGTTTGTGTTTATATAATCTCGCGCGAGCATGACTAAAAAATTTGTTAAACGAGTTAAATTAAAATAATTTCCTAAGCAAATAAGTTCAGCGAAATTAATCGGTTTTCTAAGAAAGTCTTGCTCTATTCCAACCTATACACCTTAGTTACTACATATGTGAAAATATAACATCAACATTTAAATTAATTAAAATTAATAATAAAAGACATTATAAAAAGAGGTGTTGGACAGGGAAATGCAGTTTAGCTAAAGTTATTTACGGCGGTATAACGAAGGAAAAGATATCGAGAACCCTAAATTAGCAAAAGAGTTTTGAGGAATTATTTTGAACGAAATGTTTTAATTGTTTTGATTTACTGATGTTTTAATGTTATTTGCATTGGTTCATAATGGAATAGAAAATAATGATGGTTTACTAAGACAGAACTAGCAGAACAATAAGATTAAAATGAGCTTAGCCAAAATTTCTGTAAGGCTTAATTAGCACATTGCACCACATTAAATAATGCTAAACAACTTCATCTAGAATAAACTTAATGAAAAATCTTATCTTAAGACAACGTATATCTTACAATGGTAAACTGTTATATGAAATAGAAATTAAAATGAAAATAGCTTAAAGTAATAGGGGTAGATGGAGTATCGGTCTCAGAGTTAATTTTTCACTTTCTTTCAAGAAAAATGTTTTGAGAATTGAATGTTACCTGAAAGGACATACTGCTATTAGATTTTAACCCTGTAAACGAGAACAATACAAAAAATAAGAGAGACAAAGAAATGAGAATATGTTAAAAATACATGATCCTGAAAAAAGTGGGAAGAAACAAGGAAAACGATTGAGTAAGATAACAAGCCAAACTAAATGACATAGTAGTTATAATCAAATAATAGAAATGGGATAGGATAATCATATATTAAGGTAAATGCCAATAATTTACAAATGAGATATATATAATAAATTTAAATCGTACAAGAAAACAGCAACATTTGCAACTTGGTGGATGAATGTAATTGGGTAAGTGCAGGTAGAACATAGGAGAGGCCTCTATCCTGTAATGGGGACAAATATATACGAGGATGATGTCATACATATATATATATATATATATATATATATATATATTGTAGTATATATATAGTTTTATATATAATATATAGTATCAATCTAGCATAACGTATGAGCGCATTGGATGTCGATGGTAGGACGGTGATAGTCATAGTGAGGACACGATATGACGGACGTATGCAGAGCGAGTATCTGAGATGGCTGTAATTGATTGACTGATCTTAAGAGTGACGGTGCATGTATCGATATCACAGTGAGATACATAGGGTCTATCGCTGTAGTATCACACATGACAGTATATACCGACCGTAGTTCGGAGTACGACGCATAGATATGAGTGACTTCTTCTGCATATAGCCTTCACTCGCGCCTAGAATGCAGAGGGCTGATAGTGGACATCGGAACTGTGGGGATATTGTGTATATAATACGAAAGATGATGCTATGAATATATACATAAGTATATATTATACATATATACATATACATATAATATATATATTATATAATAATATATAGGCATTATATTATACGTACATATTATAATATTATATATTATATTAATATTATATATATAATTATATATATATATATATATATATATAAGTATATAATATAATTACTATATATATATATATCATCAATCGGTTGATCTTTGACATCGCGATACACGCATTTTCTTCGTTCGGGCAAATAGTATTCTGTCCTTGGTACTTGTATTTTACTTTCCTACTTTTAAGTTTTAACTTTTACATATTATTTTAAATTTTCTTCCAAAGAACATACATGCTCTTGAACAAAATCCTTGACCAATACTTACTGAGTAATCGTGGTCGATACAATCACATTTTTTGGTCTAAAAATATTTTAGTTCCTTCAACCGGAACCAAATTTCTTTTACACAAATTATAAACTTCATGATATAAAAAGTTTAACAGATAAAACATCGGAAAATTTTTATGCCCATTCTGCAGACTTGATAAGGGATGTGGTGTCCCTTTTCAAACAAATTCCTTATACACCGACAAAATGCTTCAGATGTTCTCCTTACTCACAGCCTGTCCCGATGATGTCATTCCATGGTTTTGGCTGTAATGATGGCCTGGATCCTATACAGATACCTAAAACAAGATACCGCAGAACTTCACCTACAACCCATATTTTATCCATGGAACGTTAATTATATCCTTCATACAATTACTTTACTTGTCTCCATATCGCGCCGTACCCGGCGGCGGGTGGCTACATTGATTGCACTTCCCGAACCAATACAGATCAAAAAGACTCTCTCGGAATTTGCGAGACTCACAGTCAACGAACAAGATTGATATTCAATCTTTGTTTACCAACATCCCAGTTAAGCTTATAAAATTATATATCAACTTCCTGCTATCAATCGTGCCTTCTTCTAGTTCAACATCTAAGAGCTCAAATTGGGAGCACCCGTCCTTGCTCCGGGAAATGCATGTTTTATGTTTAGACGAACAGATTTGGCTTGAATAACTGGCATCTCCATCAAAACCTCTGGCTATACGAAGCGATTACATTTGAAACGCACTGTTTAATAATCTTTCTTGTTCCCCGCACAAGCTCATTGTTTTATACTATTTAACTTTCAACACCTCAAAAATTTAATGGGGGGTTCCCTTCTACCATTAAATAATGCAGAAAACCTTCTACATATGTCCTTCCTAGATATCCTCGTTTATTTTCAGATAACGTTGCTATATTCTACTAGTGTTTAAGGAAAAGCCGGAAAAAAATACACCACGACTCTTTTGTCGTTCAATACACAATTTCGCTCCATTTGCCAGATGGATTCAATTAAATAGAAAACTCTGAAGGTCTCTTCCCTTATAGTGACTTAATTCAAAATAATGCTAGAGATTTAACTTTGACTCCTTTTGTTACTACATTAGTCCACAAAATTATAAAATGAAGAAGCGTAAAAATGTGTCATATGAGTAATTATTTCTTTCGAGGGACACTGATCTATTTTAGGTTTAATCTATATAGCTTTGAATCGGTACCTCCTCAAACATAAAGTACTTGTGTGTTCTGTACCTAATATTTGTGAGTTTGTTTTTATTTTTCTATAGTTTTTAAAGTTGCGTTTTGTAATTAAATTTAATCTATTATTCTATTTATTTTAAGAGTTACGTGAACAAGAAGAAGTCTGATAGGCCGATGCACGAACGTAAACTAAAAAGTATAATGTTCGATATACTTACAGGTTTTGACTTCCATCTTTCATATTAGATGTTCGATTTTCAATTAAGTGAGTAAGTAGTATATAGCATATAGTTATATATAGTATATAATATTAGTATACTATAGTAATATATATATATATATTTAGTATAATATAGTTATATATATATATATATATATATATAAGTTAGTATATATACTCATATATAATATATATAATATATACTATATTCAGTATATTGTATTTATATTAGTATTATCTATATATATATATATATATTATATATTATATAATATTATTTATCAATTTTTTCAATAAATGGGTTCCTGCATGCTTAAGAAGTTATATCACAGATTTTGCGTACCCAAGGTTGGCGGCAAAATGGGAAGAAGGATGAATTATGCTTCTTGTCGCAACAAAATCGTGTGTGTATTTGTGCAGCTACTTTTATGATCTTTCATTCATAAACCATAATCAAATTGTTATATAATATATATAGTATAATATAGATATATATATATAATTAAGTATATATATATAGTATATATATACTACTATATTATACTCACATATTTATATATATAAATATATATAATATATATATATACTTATATATATATATTAATCGGGTTGTATGTTATTTATTGAATGATTTATTTTATAGTTAGATTTATTATATTAATATTATAATATATATATATAATAGTATATATATATAGCTATATACGATATTAATTCATGATATATATAAGTCCACAGATAAAGAAGAGAGAGAGAGAAGGAGAGAGAGAGATAGAGAGAGAGAGAGAGGAGAGAGAGAGAGAGAGAGAGAATGAGAGAGGAGAGAGAGAGAGGAGAGTTGGAGAGAGAGAGAGAGAGAGGAGAGAGAGTGAGAAGAGAGAGAGAGAGAGAGAGAATGAAGATTACATTATTATGGATTACCGCTAATAATGGTATACTTTAATAAATATGATTTATTATCTAATTTTATGACAACATAGGATATTCTTATTCTACATCTACGTCGGGAGCGCAGAAAAATTGGGCTTTAAACTATTAATATTTCATAAAATAATCTAGAGAAGGAGCGTACGATTTTAGTATTTCAAATATAAATCATATTAATTCGATAATATTTTGAATCTAATCAGTAAGTTATTAAATTGTATTTGATATTCGAGAAATCATTTAAGCAAATGTATCAAGGTATCCAGAAAAATATTGCAACATTTGATTTCGGGAAAGGAAAGAAATTAATTTTAGTTTAAATGATATTTATATAGTATTTTAGATATTCTTATTTCATATTTAAAATTTTTTTGCCTTTATATATATATATATATATATATAGATAAGTATATATATATATATTACTGTATTAAAGTTTATAAATAGTATATATATATTATATATATAATATTATATATAATCGTATATATATATATATATATACTAATATTATATATATATATGGATTACTATAGATATAGTTTATATATATATATTTATATGTATATATATCGTATATATATCTATATATATAATTATATCATATATATATAGCTATAATACTACTCTATTAATATATATAAGATACTATATTATATATATTAAATATAATCGTATATATATATATTCTCACTATTTATATTATACCAAGGTTATATATATAGTTATATACTATATAATCTAATTTACTTATATAATTTATATATATATATATAATATATTATATATATAATATACGTCTTTAAAATAGTAATATTTGCTACTATTATATATATAATATATTATATATACTATACTATAAATAATATGTAATTTTTAAGATATGCCGACCACCTTTGGGTAAAAAAAAATTATAAATTTTTGAGACAACATATAAACTTATTTGTTCTGAAGTTACAAGGAAAACATTTTTTACGAAAAACAAAAATAATTATATATATATATATATTATATATATTTATATATTAATATATAGTAGTATATATATATATATATATACGATGATATATATATATATATAGTATAATAACTTTTATATATATAATATATATAATTTATATGATATATATATTAATATATATATATTGTAATATTATATATATATTATATATTATATATATAGATATATATTACCATATATATATATATATATATAGCAGCATATATATTAGTATATAATAATATAATAGATACTGCGTAATGGTTATATATATACGTATTAAACACAAAATATATGTATATATTATAATATATAATAATATATATTAGTATCATTATATATATATATATAATAGTATATATATATATCTATAATATATATATAAAAAATATAAAGTAAATATTTAATATATATTATTATATGTTATATATAATATATAGTTATATATAGTTATATATTATATAATATAGTAAATATATACAATCTTAAACTATTAAAAGGGAGACGAGAATTATGCAAAAAATAAACCTTCCACGACACACAATTCTTACTGTTTTACGAAACTTTATACGAATTACGTAAAAAAATTAAAAAAATTTGTAAATGCTACAATTTTCACAACAAATGCAAGTTTTATTTCTTGTATTAATTTATAATGCTGTAGATGTTTCATTAATATGTAAATTTATATTATGCAATTAGGAAGCTATGATTAAAATACCCGGCCAGTGAAACAAAATACAACGTACAAAATCTAAAAATATTTTGAAACCAGCATAGGTAATGAAATTCCACAACTTTATTGAGTAAAATACTTTATTAATATAAACACCGTCGTTAACTTTATTTTTTTAATTAAATTAATTATTATATAATTTTCATGAACTTCCTACTTGATATCAATTAAATATTTACTACTTCAATTGAAATTATAGAAAATGTCGCTACGTCTAATAATTTAGAGCCCGAACAAAGGAAATAAAGTGCATTCTGGAAAACTTCCTATTTTTTTCACAAAGGTTGTCGGGATATCTAGACTTTTAAACATCATACCGTTATATTATATATATAGTAGTAAAATAGTATATATATATATATGCTATATATATATATTAAGACTATATATACTATTATAATATTACATATATAATATCATTACTATACTATTCTTATATATATATATATATAATATATATATCTATATAAATATATATACAAGTATAATATAATAACAGCGCAATATTAAACTAGTAATATTCTGGTGTGGTGTCATGCAAGAAACTACGCGAAAGTGATAAGGGAAGAATAACGCGCAGTGAAAAGTGGGCCAAATTCTTATTATTGTTATTATTATTTTACAACTTAAAAGTAATTTGATTAGGGAAGAATATAAGTGTGATACGCGTATGGGCAATGGATTGCCTAACTGCTCTTTAGAAGAGGCTGGTTAGACTCTATTCGTAATTTTTTTAAAATATTTGTTAAAATATGTTATAATTACTATATAATATATATAGTATATATATAATATCTATATTATATAATATATATATAATACACTATTATATTATATTATTTAGTATTTGATTAGTATTACACATATTATACTATATATAAGTATATAACCTATATTATTATATCCTTAATGCGAATGTTGATCAGGGTGGTAGGTAGTCTGGTTTGTGCTGTAATTATTCTGTCAAGCAACCTCGCACGAAAGTTTTCAAAAAGACAACATCAACAAAAAACACTACACTTTAATACGCAAGTAAAGCTACAACATGTACGTGCCGTACTGTGCACCGAAAGAAAAACAAACAAAAAATTGCCTAAGTATTAAATAATAAGGAGCTAAGGTAAATAAGAGAGTCATTATGAAATTTTATATATATATATTATATATATTATAGTATATATATATATATCTAGATTTATAATATATATATATATATATATATATAGTAGTATAAGTATATTATATAGTATATGATATTATATATATAGTATTATAGTATATATATATATACGTATAACAAAATATTCAACCTACTTAATTTATATGTCGCAATGATATACCAATTAAATTAAATGTGCATCGGTTTTCGGAAAGTCGGATATTTAGTTTAGAAAATGACGATTAGCTGACAGAAATAGGCCAATTAGTTTATATAGCCAGGAATTAATATATTAAGTATTTTCTAACGCTTTATCATAAAGCAAATATTATTAGATTATAAATAGATTCTTTAATATAATATATAAAGTGTATATATATATATAATATATATATATAGTATATATATTTATGATTATATATATATATAATAATATATATAGTATATATATATATATATATATTTATATTATAATATATAAATATATTATATTAATATAATATATAATATATAACTATAATATATATATAATATATATATATATATACTAGTATATATATATATTTATATATATATTATATATATATAATATATATTTATATTACTATATATATATTATATATATAATATATATATATATATATATTTATATATATTACTATATATATATATATGTATTATTGATATTATTATCTATATATTATTATATATATAGTATATATATATATGATATATATATATATTATATATATATATATATATATATATATAGTTATATAATAATATATATATATATATTTATTTTATATATATATATGATCATATATCATATATAATAACTCACACTAATATCATATATAGACACTATATATATATATGGTATATATATATATAATACTACCCTACAATATATATATACTATATATTATATATATATATATATTTACGTAATTTTCGCTGAAACTAAAAAAGGGTAAATTATTGGTAAATAAGATTTTAATATATATTCTATATATAAATAATATATATATATAAGTATATATATCTATATATATACTACTTACTATATATATATATATATATATATTATATATATAATATATTATCTTATATATTGATATATATACCCTTAGTCCTCTTGTTGATTATCAGATTCCGTGTAAGCTTAAGCCCGACTTTTATTTTAAAACCTACTAAATCGAACACAATGCAACACCAACATTAAAATGTTAAAACATTGTACTCCCGTATTTCAATTAATCTAGATAAGTTAGTTATTTAAAATAATGGAAGATGAAATAATTATAATTAGAGTTTTGTTAAATTGGAACAATGAATAAATTAATAACAAAGTTTAGTGAAGGTTAAATTATTAATTATAAGTTTGGTTAGTAAGATTTAAATAATATCTAAAAAATAATAAGATTTTTTTTTTTTTTTAATATTCTTCAACCTCACATGAGCAAATTTATTAATTAATAAGATTTTAATTAGCAACAAAAATTAGCGAATTTTTTGTGTTTACAGTTATATAGGTCTTGAAATGAAAAGGAACAAATTATATTTTCGTTGAATGGTTTCACAATAACATTTTTACAGAAATTGATGCAGTGTAAATTTTTTTCAGCCGAGATTAATTTTAGGATAAAGAAATTTATGAAAAATAACTATTATAATAATAATAATATAATATATAATAATAATATAAATAATAATAATAATAATAATATAAATAAAATAATATAATAATAATAATAACATAATAATAATAATATAATATAATAATATATCTATTCAGGTGTTTTTAAGCAATGTTATTTTAGTCAAATACTACGCACGCGTAAGTTATTTAAGATCAAGGAAAGCAATATATTATCCATTAGGGGCTCGAGCGATGGTGACAAGAGGGAGGGGACGAGTCCCCCGTATCCTACTAGAGGCGAGAGACCAGACTCCTGAATATCTATGGCGGCTCTACCTCTATGGGATATCCGTTAAGTTTTAAAATTATAAACGAGACTGTAAATAATAAAACACTGTAAGTATATATACTAGTCATAAATTATATTATATATATATAGTATATGCATTGATATTTGTTTTACTAAACATTTATTTTAGTTCGATACGTCTATACTACATTACTATATTTATATAAGTATCACACTATTTATATAACTCACACACTATATATATAATACTATATATATATTATATATATATATATTATATGTCATAATCTAATCACCAAATGCTATATATAAATATTATATGTATATATATAGATGCTATAGTAATATAATCTGTATATTAAATGTATATATATATATATATATAAAATATATATGTATTTCTTCCGATTGATAATACGATGTAGTGATATGCTAACACGTATTATTCAAAAATTTTATTTAACTTCATTTAGGTAAAATATTTAATATAAAAGTTATTGTAATTAAATAATTAATTTAAAATATTTTGAATTTTTTTAATCCATGTCCGTTACCATACTTAAAATGAAAAGGAAACACTAGAATCAAAAAGAAAAAACTGACGAAGTCATAAAACGGAAAATAGGCTATATATTTTTTAATCATGTCCTTACCACTGAAATTATATTACTAGCAAAATATATTTGAAAAGAAAAAAAATATCAAAACTGACGGAGTAATAAATGCTGGAACGATTTTGCATTTTAGTAACGTTTTTTATATCCAGAAATTGCAGCGTCTTTGTTTTTTTTTTTTATTTTTTTTTTTTTTTTTTTTTTTTTTTTTTTTTTTTTTTTTTTGAACCAATTCAAGAGTGAAATAATATGAATATAGAAAGTTACTTACATTATAGTAATTATACATTAAGTAAAGGTTATGCTTTTTTAAATATTTTTTAGAGGGTGTGAAGCTGCTTTAGTAATTTAGATGCAATTTTGATTTTGAGCCATTTTTTAATGTGTTCTTCTATTTCATTTTTTATTATAGAGATTCGATATGTATCGTGAAGGTGGAAAGCTGATATCAGCATAATAATATTATATAATTATATATAATTATATTATATATATATATATATATATATAATTTTATATATATATATATAAGTATAATATATTATATTATATTTATATTTTAAACAAAATATAGTATATATATATTATATATAGAGATATATATCTATATATAATTATGAGTATATATATATTTTTATAGACGGGGAGGAATTCATCGCGCCCAGGATTTGACATATAGACAATTGGCGAGCTGTTGACAATTATACTGGTCTCTACATGCTCCAATACGCTTCCCAGAAAAGAAGGTGCTCGGAAACAGCTTACCAGTCTCCTGACTTCGATATGTTCTGTGTGAACTTGGGACAATTTAATCATAGAAAGGGTGGATGGAACACCTGCGAGGCATGTAATTCCAACTAATAGTGCTCCTGGATTCCAATAGCACAACCAACGTCTAAGACGACTGGACCATGATGCCAACAATTGTTGCGAGGAAATTTTCAAATATAAGTCGGCAGAAAAATTTCCACTCGCGCCAGGGCTCGCGTTACATTTTAAAATAGATTTATTTCAAATAAGGATGAAATATCAGTTTTTTTTTACTATGCTTGTGTTGTAATGAGAAGAGTATATGTGCAATTATAATATATATATATATATGATATATTAGTTATATAATATATTATATATACACGTATATTATATAATCTATATAATATAATTTTATATATAGTATATATATATATTAGGAGATTATATAATATATTTCATATATATATATATATAGTAATTATATATTATACTATATTTATATATATATAGATATACTAATATATATTAATATAAGGGTTACTTATTATATATACGCAAGATATATATATATATATATTATAAGAGATATATTATATATCTATATCTATATATATATACTATATAAAATATAGGAATAGGTTAAAATAAGTACGTATTATGGATATTATATAATTATACTTATTATATTAATACGTCTCACCATAATCATATTAATCATGAATATCTTAAACATACATATATATATAGATATAGTTATCATATAAATATATACATATATACTATATACTATATAATATATATCTCTATAGTATATATAATATATATAATAGTATATAATATATCATATATTACTATATAGAGTACTATATATATATATACATATGATATGTATATATATATATATGACTATATATTATATTATTATATATAATATACGATATAATATAGAATATATACTAATAACGATATCGAAGTATAGTAAAATAAGATTGCTATAAAAAATTATTATATATTTTATATATATATATATGTGTATAAATATTTTTTTTAACCTAGTGATATATTTATTATTATAAATATATGACGTATGTATATAATATCATATGTATTATACCACTATATACTCGTATGATCTAGTATATACCTATATTAGTATTATATATCAATGCTATATATATAAGATATACAATTGTAAGAGATTAGATTATATATATACGTACTATATATATATTAATATATATATATAAAATGGTATAATAGATATATAAATTTATATAATCTAAATATATCAATTATTTATTTTAACATTATTTATGATTAATTATTTATGCCATATCAATATTGTCCTGCACGGCTGCGATACATGGTCGTTGGTGGTGATAATACTGCTAAAAAATATCAACACCATTCACATAAAAAGAAACAAATGGTAGAAGGGAGTTTCAGCCCCTTTTCCCACCAGAGGAAGAGAATTTTGAAAATTTATTTCAAAAGACCGGACCGTTTTGAGAAATGCAGCTTCACCTACAATCCATTTCTAATATTCCAAATTTTTTCCTTTTAATGAAGATTTATTTTGAAAATTTTCTATCTCGACTACTGGGCTCCGAAGATACAGCCAAACACTCTCAAAATATTCAAACTGAAATTTTCAAAATTTTAACCATTTTGCATTTTTAATGCATCCGAAGTCTCT
>JABUQX010061798.1:0-15000 GCA_015478945.1 Trachelipus rathkii
AATTCTTAGTCTTGAGTGACCTATGTCCATGGTTAGTGAAGCCTCACTTGAAGGCCCTCCTAAAAGTTTTTAACAGTAACAAAAGGGTTCAGAGCCAAGAAGCTACATTTTTTAAAGTGGGAGCTGGAAAATTGTGGAGTCAGAGTCAGCAAAGGCCAAAAATTACACTAGGCTCTGACCATGCACACTTGTAATATTCTTTACATTCCACAGATTCCGGAGTAGACTCCAAATCTCTATTAGATATCACTTCATAATACGAAGATTCAGAGAATCCAGAATCTCTTAATAGAATTCCCTTCTAATCATGAGATTCAGGAATAGAATCCTCTTATTAAGATTCCTTCTAATCCTGAATTCAGGAAGTCCAGACATCTCTCTATTAAGATTCTCTTTTAATCATGAGATTCAGGAGTCCAGAATCTCTTTATTAGATTCCTTTCTAATCATGGGATTCCCAGAATCTCTTTATTAGATTCATTTCTAATCATGAGATTCAGGAGTCCTGAATCTCTATTAGATTCTTTTCCTATCATGAAATTCAGGAGTCTAGAATCTCTATTAGATTCCTTTCTAATCATGAGGTTTCAGGAGTCCAGAATCTTTTTATTACATTCCTTTCTAATCATGAGATTCAAGAGTCCTGAGTCTCTTTATTAGATTCCTTTCTAATCATGAAATTCAGGAGTCCAGAATCTCTTTATTGATTCCTTTCTAATCATGAGATTCAGGAGTCCAGAATCTTTTTATTATATTCCTTTCTACTCAAAATATTCAGGAGTCCAGAATCTCTTTATTAGATTCCTTTCTAATCATGAGATTCTAGAATCCAAAATCTCTATTAGATTCCTTTCTAATCATGAGATTCAGGAGTCTAGAATCTCTTCATTAAATTCCTTTCTAATCATGAGATTCAAGAGTCAAGAATCTCTTTATTAGATTCTTTTCTAATCATGAAATTTAAGAATCCAGAATCTCTTTATTAGATTCCTTTCTAATCATGAGATTGTTGATGTTTCACTTTTACAAAAAAAAAAAAAAAATTATAGAAAAACTTTTAAAATCCTTAATCATCATTTTCAAAAATAAACTAAATGAGTAAAACATTGGACTGCAAAATTTTACTTTTTTTTTGTTACATTGATCATATAGAGGTTTTCTTTCTTTCTTTATCTACATATTTTTCCCAAGATTGGGAGTAAGGTGCGCTACAAGCATCGGAAAAGAAAAGCAGTAGGAGACATTGACAAATGTCCGAAAAGAAAGCCAGCCTTACCGCCCCTCTGTACCATTAATTAGTGAAAGAACTCGTCGCAATCAGAAAATCCACCCTAGAGCTTTCATGGGACCGCGACGGATCCACACTATGGTAAGTCGTCAGTGTAAGGGTTCATCGCCTGGGCAAAGCACACAACCATACCCCTTACAACACCCCACCATTCTCTCCTTATCATGCACTTTTCTCTCGCCTCTGCAAAACTCACATTTCTATTCAAACATTCCTTTCTGACTCAATCCACTTTTTTTCTTCGGTCCCCAGCCGGTCGTTCCCAAAACACACACCACTATACATCCCGCTTAATCCAACCGACTATCATTTCATCCCTTTTCACATGACCAACCATCTCACATACTTTCATTTATTCTCTCATTTACCCTTTTATCACACCACACAACTCTCTAATATGTTTATTCCTCATTTTATCAATTCTTCTCACACCGTTCTAGCACGCCCTAAAGATTGTCCATCTGAACCATTGAACATTTAAGATCTATACTTCTTATTCCAGACCATAGTCTCGCTAACATACATTAACAACAGGTAACAACATACCCTCATCAAGACCCTAGCGCACTCAGACTTAGTCCTTTTTACATTCACCAACGATTTAATTGGCCCAGCCACCTTTCCTACCATTCACAACTTTTCCTACTACACTCTGCATCACCGTTCCCTTCTCATCCAACACATACCCAAAATAATTTAAACTCCAGACACTTGTTCCAGCTGCTCACCATCTAACATAACTTCACACATGAGGATGAGTCTGAAAGCTCCCTTCCAAACCTTCTCTTATCTTACGTTTTAACTTTCAGGCCCCTCCTTTACATACCCTGCCAAATCTCTCTACCATCTTCAACTCTCTTCAGATTCACCACACGAACGCAAATCATCCGCATATAATAGATAGGGGCACCCTCCACTCATCTCCAATTCTCCATCATTCTATCACCATTTCCTGCCACCACTCTCATCCTCTAATTCTTTTCATAACCCCATCCATATACAAATTGAATAAATCAAAGGAGAACATAACACAACCATGTCTCACTCCGCTATTATATACTAAGCAATCACACCATTTTGACAAAATACCATTTTCACACACGCAAGCCTTCACTATCTCATATACATACTTTTGTTGATTCCATTCAGAAAGAACTACCGATCAACCAACACATTATAATCATGATAGAAAACACAAAATTAGAAAGCTGACCGGTGGCCTAGAGCTTTTCCGCTTTGTACGCCTAATCATACGTCTTGTTGCAAATCCATAAACCTAAATACAATTATTCTTTTCTCCTTCATTTTCTTTCAATCATTTGTTTCAATGTAAAGATTTGATCCAACACATCCTCTACCACTCCTAAACGCACCTTGTTCTCTTCACCATCAGTCCTTCAGTCACTGACGGCACTCTTTTCGACCAAAATACCAGCATATACCTTCAACCTACAACACTCAATAAACTTATTCCCCTAGAATTTCTGCAGTTCCCCTTATCTCCTTACCCTTATTAAAGGGTAACTAAATTACAGCCTCGCTCAATCCCTCGAAACTATACCACTCCATAAACGCTTTATTACACAACCTCCAAATCATTCAATCACCAATCTCGCCTCCGTTCTTTGATTAAATTCCACCAGTAATTTCATCTATATCTGCAGATTTACCCATTTTTCAACTTTCTCACTCTACCATTACCTCCTCCTTGCTTAATAACCTCATCCCCAAATACCTATTTCCTCTTTACCCCATCAACCCACACACATTCACTATCACCTCTTCATACTTCTGCCAATATTATGCAGATTTTCGAAGTGTTCCTTTCCACACTCCCTCACATCCATTTTCATTCAGTTACAAAAGCCCCCATCCCTAATTCCATTTAATTCCCTAAGCAGGTTCCCTTATTCCTCATTCTTAACCTTTCGCACTTCCTTCCAGAAAGAGCTTCCTAATTCCTTGTAAGTCCACCAATTGATTTCCTCCTTTCCCAAACTGTCTTTTACTTGTTTTTCTCCTACGTATGGCCCTTTTGATATTTCTTTTCCTCCTTTAATAATATCCAAGGCATCTTTCTTTTTGATAAACTTCATCATTGCTTTTAGACATTCAACCACGCTTCTTTTTACTTTTTACCGCTTTGCATCACCTCTTCATTTCCACCACTCACTGTTTAACATTCTTACTTCCTACCTTACCACATCCACATGCTTTTTGCACTGCTAACAATTGCTTCGTTCATTTGCTCCCAGTTTCAACTTGTTCACACTTGTTCACATTCAAACTGATTTGCTTGCGAACGTTTTTACATTACTATCCTTACTTACCTTGTTCATTTAATTCTTCCACTCGTAATATTACCACTTCCTTCCGTATCACCTTCCTCTCCATCCAAGCCCCACTAACTTAATTTTACATAAGAACAACATAAATGATCCGATAATCCCAGTTCCTAAAACCCTCACTGATTTAAATCCAACACATACTTCAAACATTTCACCAACCAAAATCAATATACTTTTCACTGTCGATACCAATCTCTACCTACACAACTCTAGTATACTTATGGATCTCTTGTGTTTAAAGAAAGTATTACTTACACCATACTTCTCTCCTCACAGAAATCATCACCTTCCTCCCGCCATTCTCATTTTCTCCCGGCACCCCCAGAACCACCTGTTATACCATCCTTTTTTTGATCAACTATCCAACCATTCAATCCCCCAACACTATTCAATCTGAAGCTCTACTCACCCATCCAAAACATCATTCAGATTATCCCAAAATCGTACCTCTCTTCAACTTTTCCCTCAGATGGACCATACGTCCACAACCACACATACCTTGACCTTTTCAAAACTTAAATTTAACCATTAGAATTCAGGTACTCACACACACAAAGTCTACCATTAGCTCTATACCACAATTCATCATCAAAATTGCAACTCCTTCCTCCCCCTCATCCTTTCCACATCTAGCACACAAACTTCAACACCACACCATCATTTTTCACCGTTTCCTTTCATCTTTTGTATCAGTCACAGCGAGCAAATCAAATTTACCCTTTCTAAATACATCATCCAACCTCTCTTTCTCCTCAACATTTATTCCTCTGACATTCCATGGTAACCCTAACATTCATACAATTCGCCCGAAAAATTAAGACGGCCGTTTCGCGATCACTGAACCATCTCCGGGCATGCATTAGCAATTCCTAGCAAGAGATATGATGGTAGTGAGCAGCATACCACTAACTCCCCTTACCTTAGTCGCCTCACGACACGCTAGACATACGATGTGGCAATTCTTTTCTCCTCCCCCAATAGGGATATGAGTAGAAGGGATGTCTGTAAGGTGTATCTTAGAAGAGGGGTGTGTACTTTAAGTATGTGGTATATGATATGTGATAAATGGTGGTCAGTAATATGTTGCCTGGAGGATAAGTGTGTGAAGAATATGAACGCAAAAGAGAAAGACGCACCATTATAGTATTATTAGTATTTTCTTTTATAGTATTATTAGCATAGATTTCAAATGTGTTTGCCAAATTAGGACAAGAATATAGTTTTTTTTATATAAAAAATGCAGTAAAGTTTTTTGAAAATTTTTAACTTAACTAAACTATACAAAATAAATTCCATACACAGTTTACTCTCCTAAAATGTACTCTTTTTTTTAACTGATGTTCTTCTGTCTCCAAGTCAGAAAAAGTCCCATTTCAGTACCCAGGAGTAATCAGCAAGTATGTTTGAAATTCATATTTTCTCTTTGTTGCTCCTCTTCTTCCTTCTTTGAGATATTAATAGATTAGTTCTCATTTCCATTATGAAGGAAGATGGCCTCCTCAAACTTAATTTTGAAAGAACTATTACAGTCTCTTATTCACTAAAAGCCTTATGTAAATAGCTAGATACCTGTGCATTAAAAAAACGTAATTGACATACTGTATACAAGCTAACATCACTACTGCAGAATTATACTTAATTTTAAATTGACTCTGGTGGAGCTTAATAAGGAATAATATTCACATTATACCTAGATCCAGACATAAAAAACATTAGCATCAAATATCAAACAGATTTTCGACGAGAATAAACTTAAGAAAAACGTCCTCCAGTTATATGATTCCTAACTTTTAATAAACATAAGTAAAATATGCAATGAATACAATAAATATATAGAAGTATATATTTATCATTTCCCAATATAACATTAAAAAGTATTTTAAAATGTTTGCCAAACATTAGATAATATATACACAACAGACGTTAACAAAAGGGTGTAAGTTTTTTAAATAAAGAAAAATGAAAACTAGTACAATTTCTGACATTTTCCATTCAAATTTAAACACCCAAAAGCATTAAGAATCTACCATAATTATGCCCGCTTAACCATTGAATGTTTTAATAAATGGTTTAAGAGAATAGCATTTGAGTTAGCGTGATCCTTTTCTTAACCCATCTCATAATCAGAAATTTTTATATTATTTTAGTTTAAGTTTTAATTAAGATGACCAATCATTAATGATTTTTTAGTATACCTTTTTTTTCATTTTTAAATGTTAAATGTTAAACTTTTACATTCTAAACTAACTCAAATTTAATAATAGCGATTAAAGTTGAAACTTTTTGAGTTATTCATTCGTCTGAAAGATAAACAAGGAAAACACTTACTAAAAAATAATATTAAAAAGAAAGAAATAAACATTGCTAAAGTCAGATTCAGCAATGCAAATACGAAGCAGCGTCTCGCACACAAACAACACTAGTAATCTTTATTAAGTATTAAATAATTTTGAGTATTTTAAAAAACCAAACTTATTCAAATATTTATTCTGTAGCTGTTTTATTTATATATCTAAGCAAGATTATTTAAACGCGGAAGTGCTATGTTCGTCGAAACCGTGAAGAAGGTCTTTTAAAGAATGGATTCCTCAGAAGTTAACGCTCACTAAGTCATAAGGACTAAGTATGAAAAAAAGAGTAAGATCGTTCAGTTGTAAATTACTCTGTGATGCCAAAATTTTCAGTTGCAAAAAAAAAATTAAAAAAGACATATGCTTACGCATCAAAACACAAAATTATTTAAATGTTTCGAGTGTAACTATGAGTGCAATCAGAAGGGTAGCTTAAAGAGACACCTACTTAATCATACAGATATAAAGTTGTATAAAGTGTTCTGAGTGCTCCCTAACGAAATTGTAAACATAAAATGGACCACTAAAAAGTCATATGTTACTCATGAAAATATGCAAAAATATATTAAAATAGTTGTGAATACACAAAAGATAGATAAAGATCATAAAAAATTAAATAGAACATATTGCTTTATGCACATCAAAATTTCAAACTAAAAAAATGAATGTCAAATTTGAATGTAATCGTAAAGATGGCTTAAAAAGGCATTTGCTTAATAAACATTCAGATTTTAAATTATTTAAATGTTCTGAGTGCATCTATGAAAGTAATAACAAAAGAAGCTTAAAAAGCCACATGCTCAAGCATGAAAATATCAAATTATTCAAATGTGCTGAGTGCAGCTATGGATGTAATGACAAAATAGACCTCAAAAGACACATTCTTATTCATGCAAAAATAAAGTTATTTAAATGCTCCAAGTGCGCCTATGAATGTATCACAAATCAAGCATAGAAAATCATATGCTTAATCATGGAACGTAAAAAGCTTTTAGATGTGTGGTGTATGTTTGTAAGTAAGTCGCAAAGGTAGCTTTAAAGTTCACATGCTTAAGCATGCAAATATAAAACTATTTAAATGTGCAGAGTGTAACTATGAATGTTTTGAGAGAAAAAGGATGAAATCACACATGCAAGTCAATCATACAAATATAAAATTATTTAAATGTTCTGAGTGCACCTATGAATGTAAATCATAAAAGTAAGCTTGAAAGTTACACTATGCCTTAAAGCACGCAATTAAAATTATTCAAGTGTTTGGAGTGTAGCTATGAATGTAATCGCAAAGCAAGTTTAAAGGAACACATGCTCAAACATGCAAGTCAAAAGTGTTTTGAATGTGTCGAGTGTGACTATGAATGTAACCACAAATTAAGCTTAAAAAGACAAATGGTAGGAACATAACAATATAACTTTTTAAATGTGTTCACTGTAGCTATGAATGTAACGAAAGAAATCGATTAAATAAGCATATGCTTAAGCATGCAAAGGTAAAACTTTTTAAATGTGCAGAGTGTAACTATGAATGTAATCAGAAATCGCAGATTAAAATTACACTTTTGCTTAAACATGAAAAATTGTAATTTGTACCGATTAATAGGCTAACAATAGGTAATCGGTCATTTAATCAAAATCGGCCAAAGTCTATTAATCAGCCGATTAGTAAGTATAAATCCTACAACAATCCCAATTTTAATTCATTAATGAATTTGATTCTTTGATTCACAAGGTTAAACTCCGTGTTTTTTTTGTTTTTTTTTTTCTTTTTTTCTTTAAATATTGCCTGAACCCAAAATTTTGTGCAGTCTTGTTTTGATGGTATTTATTTAAAAAATAAGGTTCCTGTAACAGTTTATTTTATGCAAAATAAAATGCTTTTTATTAATTTTCAATGCATAAACTTAAAAAAAAAATTCCTTTTTTATGTTTTAACATTATAATCTGTAATCAAAGGAAACTGTACTTAAATTTAATCTCTCCAAATAAGTTGAAAGCACTCCTTTCATAAACAATTTAACAACATTGGAAAGCCAATTATTTGATTCAACCAATGCTCATTTTCCTCTTTATCTTTTCTACCATATCCTTTTTTTGAAATTTTTATTTTAAATCTCGGATCTAACATTGATTACAAACATAATGGTTTGGTTTGTAAAATATGGTTGAAAATCTGCCATTTACTGACTTCTGGAGTTCTCTATTGTTGTATGAAATTCCAGAGAAAGAACTGATGTTCTTTACTTTTGTTAGGAATAAAGTTATAGTCTGAATTGTTGGAATAATTTGTGAAGAAGTTTCTTCGCGCTTACTTGCTTCCATGCTAATTTATTCAAAAGTTGAACAATTTTTTTTTGTAAGAGACCACTGATAACTCCGTAGAGATATGTTATCAATAACATAGGTTACAAGAGCTTTGATCTTCTTGATATTTCTTTCCAGCATGTAATATGTTTAATTCCAGCGAGTGGGAATATCTCGAATTAATTTGTGTTTTGCTAAACCCAACTATTTCTGTAATTTTACCAACTTGCTTACTGCTAAAGCAGAATGATTAAAGTGTTTAACAATATCTCTGCTAGTTGATATTACAGTTTTCACAACTTGTTGAGAAAATATAAAAGAATAATGTGTCAAATATAAAGTTGTAGTGTATGTATGAAGCAAGACGATGACTCTAAACCACAGTTATTAACTAGCTACGATTTTTTTTCCATAATCTCGATACTAGGAAGACATTATTATTTGTTAGTTTATAGTTTTCTAGAACGTTATTTAAATTTCACTACCTTTTTTTTTTTTTTTTTTTTTTTTTTTTTTTTTTTTTTTTTTTTTTTTTTTTTTTTTTTTTTTTTTTTTTTTTTTTTTTTTTTTTTTTTTTTGTTTTTTTTATTTTAATTTTTTCTTTTTTTACTTTTTTTTTTTTTTTTTTCTTTTTTTTTTGTTTATTTTTTTGTTTTTTTTTCTTTTTTTTTTTTTTTTTTTTTTTTTTTTTTTTTTTTTTTTTTTTTTTTTTTTTTTTTTTTTTTTTTTTTTTTTTTTTTTTTTTTTTTTTTTTTTTTTTTTTTTTTTTTTTTTTTTTTTTTTTTTGATGCACCCGTGTGAGGACCTTCAAAAAGAACAATACCCAATACTGTCTTTGTTGAAACACATCTTTCAACCAGTGGCTTGTTACGCCTAAAAGGGGATTATTGTTGGAGAGGGAGGCTGTCCAAATGTCAGTAGTTAAAGAAATAAAATTTGCGTCATCAACGAATTTTTTAATTTTAGTTTGTACTTTCTGAAATATATCGGGAATGATATTTTCAGAAAAGTATTTTCGGATTGGAATATTGTAACAAGGACTAAACTTTATAAGTAGCCAATAAAATTCCATATCAGACACAAAGTAATGCTGCAAGTCGATACATATCATTTCTCCCATCAAATAATGAATATCTTTTGATCGTTGATCATTGATGAACCATATTTTTTTTTCCTCATAAACTTCAACAGTAGCTTGTGATTTGATGATAGACTTTGTTACAAATGAACATGTACCCCCGTCACCTGAGTTCCTTCTATTCATTTTTCCAATCTCTTTATAATTTTCGTTATGAAATTGTTTTAGATTTATCATATTTGTGATGGTAAAAGTTTTAGCAATCTTTCCTCCTCTAGAGATTGAAATACCGCATAAAGTGCATTTACAAATAGTTTTATTAACTTTTTCAATTGTAAAATATTTCCAAACAATGCTTGGAGCCATAACGTCTAAGTTGAAATTTTTTATTTAAATAATCTTTTAGGTTTAAAAATTATTAGTATATTATATATATATATATATTAATATATATATATATTATATATATATATTATATAATATATATATATATATATATAATATAATATATTATATTATATATATTATGACTATATATATATATATATATATATATATTATATATTATTAATATATATATATATATATATATATTATATATATATAATATATATATATTAGCCTCTATATATATATATACAACTCTCATTTCCATGGATCATCTGGAGTCCTCATACGCTTCTTTTGATGATCAAGTATGGCTTTCACGCTCGAGGTCAACGGGTGACAGTACTTTCCTATCTCAACTGATTATGGTTCTTCTGCCATTAGGACTCATGGGAGTCTTGCGGGGTGGCGCTTGACATATCCGAAGCTTTTGACCGGGTAAGGCACGCGTTCACTGCTCTCTAAGCCTCCCTTCCTTTTGGGTTTCCTCTTCCTCTTTGCTTACGCTTTCTAGTTTTCTCTCCGATCGCTTCATATCAGCACTCGGTTGATGGAGGCGCCTCCTCCTCCTTTCCTGGTTAATCTGTGGTGTTCCTCAGGGTTCTGTTTATCTCCACTGTTATTCCTACTTTTCATTAATGAACCTCCTCAATTGTACTCAAATCTGTTTCATCTTTTATGCCGATGACCTCAACCTCTATCTTCTAACTCATTCAAATCTGCTCCCCTCTATTTCATCTAGAGTTGCTCTCCGTCTTCAGCTTTTCTATCTATTCATTGCCGTATCTGGATGGATTTCCCGGCTGGGGATCACCGCAACCTTGTCAAATTCAACTCTTTAAAAACTCAACTTCTTTATATCTACCTCTCAAAAACACTTCCGACTTTTCCTATTTCCTTCGACGGCTCTAACGTCTCACCTGTGAATAACATAAACAATCTGGTCTAAACATTAACAGCAAATTGTTCTAGGAAACCTCACGACTCGTAATGGTGCTACGTTAGCCTCAAAGAAGTGGGAGTTCTATTCAGTTGCGGCATTTTTTTTCCTCTAACAGTTACTCAGTTATATAGGACCGCTATTCGCCCTGTATGAAGTACTGTTCTCGACATTTAGGCAGGGCTCGCGCTCCACTCTAATTGGATAGAGTTGAAGTCTAAAGCTAAGAGCTAATAAACTGTCCCTTCGTTAAGCACCCTTGACCCTCTATCTCTGCGACGTGACGTGGGCGCACTATCTCTTTTCTTTCTATAGGTACTATGGCGGCAGATGCTCGGGGGAATTGACTCTCGCATCCACCACCCTTGCTCTCCCATGAATATTGCGTGAGTATTGAAAAACCCAGACTTGTTCGTTGTGATGCGGTGCCTCTTCTTTCCAGCTACTTCTTTTCCTGTGGTTCTTGCCTTCTCACTGTTTTTTCCAATGTTATTTAATCTTCCCCTTCTTTACCAAGCCCATGTCTGCGCTCACCTGAGGATTTACGTTAAGTTAGGGCTTGGTGGGTTTTCCTGTTTTTTTTTCTGCCCCCCTCCTTGAAAAGGCCCAGCCCATGATTGGTGGTAAAAAAAAAAAAAAAAAAAGTTGAACAAAGCATCTGGAAGCAAATGCAGGAAGCGGTTCTAGAGGGCCAAAAGAAGTATGTTGAATGTTGATAAATTAGGAAGTAGAATGTTAACAGAAGTGGTGGAATAAGAGGTGATGCAAAGCAGTTAAAAGTAAAAAAGAAGCGTGGTTGAAATGGTTGAATGCACTAACACTAGAAAGAAAGTTTGATTTGTTTATAAAGTAGGAAAAAGAAATACTAAGCAGGTGCATACGTAGGAGCGAAAAAAAAAGAGGTAAAAAAATATTTACAGTAATGGGGACTTAGAAAGGAATAGAAGCTCTTCTGGAAGAAGCGCGAAAGGTTAAAGAATGAGAATAAAGGTGAATTGCTTAGAATATACTGAATAGGATGGTGCTTAGTAACGATGAAATGGTATGTGAAAGTGGAGTGATGAAGGAACACTTCGAAAAACTGCTAATATTGGCAGTAATGAAGAGGTGATAGTGAATGTGTGCAGGAATGATGATGCGCAAGAGGGAATAGGTATCTTGGATGTGGTCATAAGTAAGGAGTTAGGGGTAGAGTAAAAAGTTGTAGAATGGTAATCCGCCAGGTTTTAGATGAAATTACTCGGTTGGAAATGATTCAAGAAGCAGACGCAAGATGGTGATCTGATTGGATTGAAGTTGTATAACAAGCGTTTATGGAAGGTAAAGTTGCGAACCTTGAGCAGTAAATAGTACTCTTATAAAGGGTGAGAGAATAAAGCAAACTGCTGGAATTATAGGGAATCGTTTATGGGGTGTGTAGGGAAGATATGTTCTGGTATGTTGGTAGAAAGAGTGCGTCGAGTGACTGAAAGGACTAAATGGTGAAATAAAAAAAAAAAAAAAAAAAAAAAAAAAATAAAAGAAAAAAATAACAATGTGCTTTTAAGAGTGGTAGAGGATGTGTGGATCAAATCTTTACATTGAAACAAAATGATTGAGAAAATGAGGAGAAGAATAAATTGTATCGGTATATGGATTTGCCAACAGGCGTATGATAGAAATTAATAGGGAAGCTCTATGGCAGGTGAATAGTGATGTTATGGGTTGGTGGTAAGCTTCTGAATGGAGAATCAATAGTATGTGTGATGACAGTGAGGCGTGTTGATAACGAACAATGGAGTCGAAAGTGATTGGTTTTATTTTAATAGCGGAGTGAGGAAGGGATGTGTTATGTCTCCTTGGTTATTCAATCTGTATGTGAATGGAGTTATGAAAGAATTATAGGTGGGGATGGCAGGAAATGATATTAAAATGATGGAGAATGGAAGAGAGTGGAGGGTGGCCTACCTATTATATGCGGATGATTTCGTTTTGTGAGGCGAATCTGAAGAGAGAGTTTGAAAGGATTGGTAGATGAGTTTGGCAGCTGTGTAAAAGGAGGGTTGAAAGTAAACGTAGAGATAGAGTAAGGTTATGTTTGAGTGAGACAGTTATTCGGGTGTGAGATATGTTAGACTATCGACAGCTGGAACAAGTTGTATGAAGTTTAAATATTTAGGAATAATATGTTTGCGTGAAAAAGGAACGGATGAATGCAGAGTGTATCGGAACGTTGTGAATGGCACAGGAAGGGGTGTGGTGCTAATTAAATCCGTTGGTGGATGTAAAGGGGTTAAGTCTTGATTGTGCTAGGGTCTTAAATGAGGGTGTTGTACCTGCTGTTAATGTATAGTAAGTGAACTATATCTGGATAAGAGGTATATCTAAAATCATGTGCTTCAGATAGATAGTCATATGGCGGGTTTTGGGTTGTGAGAAGATTGATAAAATGAGAGAAATGTGAGTTTGGCAGAAGTTGAGAAGAAAAGTGCATAATAGGAGTGAATGTCGAGGTTTTGTGAGGGGGTATGGTTGTGGTCACCTGGGCCAAGGATGACACCACATTGACGAATTGCCATAGTGAGGGTCCGTTGCGTTACCGGAAGCTCTAGGTTGGATTTTTCTGACTGCGACTGGTTCTCACTTAAAGGTATAGCCTTTTCTTTCGAGACCTTGTGTGTCATATTCTTTACTACTTTTCTGTTTCCGGAACATGTCACGCACCTTACCCCAGTCTTCGGGAAAGGTGGTGGTGATGATGATGGTGATGATGACATTTTGTCTATAAAATCGAATCTTTTGATAATCGGAAAAAAAAAGAATATCAAAAAAAATCATAATTGATCGATGTAATTCGTTACTTTGGTAACCGATTTCCGACAGTGATTCTCATCCCCTACGGAAAAAAAAGCCTAACTTGTTAGATTTTCAGAGCATGTAACGCGTTTTTCGTTTTGTCATCCTGTGCTTATGATAGGTATGGAAATGCGTTATCACAGCTTTTAGCACGAATTTCGTGCTAAAACGACCGGAATTTCTTACAAAGTTTACTTTTGTTGCAATCGAATTGGAATCAGCTGTTGTCACTTGTCATGGAGTCCGTCGATTTTGAATAAACAGAAATAAAAACATAACACTGGTTTATATTACAAATAATTAATTGAACAACTTTCTGTAATGGATTATATTCGGATTGGAGATAAATTAGATTAAAGATGATTTTACAAAATGAAACATTCATCAATTCAACGGGCCTACCACGCACCATATTGTATGTTTACATTTTTTGCGTAGCACGTCCAAATTCGGCAAGCAACAAGAAATACAACCCTACAGATAAGGGATTTACCACATTGGGTGAGCATTTTTAAAATTTTGCGTAGTTTGACATAACGAATGCAAACTTGACATTTTTCTACGTTCGTAGCCCAAAGCAATAACTACAATGTTATTTTTAATTTTAATTTCACTCATTAAATAAACTTTAATGAATGTAAAAAAAAAAAAAAAAAAAAAAAACATACAATAAATTTACTGATACCATATTTTTTTTTTTTTCCTTAATTATTTGTTTTAAAAAGTCACGCTTTTTTTACTTTGGACTGTTAAATTCTCTACAGTTACTTATTTTTATTATTGTTTTTTTTTTTTTTCATTTTTATTTTTTTTATTTTTTTGTTTATTTCCTCGTGGCTCGCTGCCTTCCGTAGAAGATGGTTTATTAATAGAAGAGTGCTCCTTATCGATGATATTGGCAGTGCGTATAAACTTACATAAGTTTAACTAAAGCCATTATCATTTTTTTCATTTGTGTTTACGCTCGATAAGAAATGCCCACCCAGTTTTAGCACGAATTTCGTGCATAAACGAACGTTTGTTTACAAACATTTTGAATCAGCTGTTGTAATGGACCACGTGGTTTTGGAATAAACAGAAATAAAAAAAATAGCAAATGATTTATATTACAAATAATTGATCAAGCTATTGTGATGGAGTTTATCGATTTGGAAGAAATTAGATTTAAAGCTAATTTTAGTGAATGAAGCATTCGTCAAACAAAACGGATCTACCACACCGCCATCTTGTTTGTTTACATTTTTTTGGAAGAACGTGCTTAAATTCGGCAAGCACGGGAAATAGCAACCTTACAGAATTCTAGGAAATTAATTCGTTTGATGAGGAATTTTCTTACGATTTTCGCAAACGATTGGCAAAAACGAAGCGCAAACTCGAGCATTTCTGACAAAGTGCCAAGAACGAAAACGTTTAAACACTACAAAGAAAACCCTCGTAATATTAAAGCCGTTTTGGTTTTTGCATTTGTGCTT
>JABUQX010061799.1:17500-22500 GCA_015478945.1 Trachelipus rathkii
TTCTTCCAAATCGATAAACTTCACCACAATAGTTGATCAATTATTTGTAATAAATCTTATTTTTTATTTTTGTTTATTCCATATGTACGGGTTCCATCACAACAGCTTATTTCAATTGTTTGTAAACAAAAGTAAACCTCGTAAGAAATCTTGGTCGTTTTTGCACCATAATCGTGCTAAAAATGTGCAAGCATTTCTCACCATGCGTAAGCACATATAACAAAAACGAAAATGGCATAACAAAGCGTTTATGAGTATATTTAAGAGAGATTGGAGGAGAGCAGTAATAGTACCCTTATATAAGGGTAAGGATGATAAGGGGAACTGTAGGAACTATAGAGGAATTAGTTTATTGAGGGTTATAGGAAAGATAAATGCTGGTATTTTGGTTGAAAGAGTACTTCGAATGACCGAAGGGCTTGTGCATTTAAAACTGGTATAGGAAGTGTGGATAAAATTTTTACATTTAAATAAATGACTGAGAAAGTGAGAGAGATAGAGAGAAGAAGAATAAATTGTATTTAGGTTTTATGGATTTGAAACAGGAGTAATAGCGAAGCTCTGTGGCAAGTGTTAGTGATATATGATGTTGGTGGTAGGCTTCTTAATGGAATCAAAAGTATGTGAGACGATAGTGAAGAGTATGTAAGAATAAATGAGGTCGAAAGGGATTAGTTTTGTATAATAGCGGAGTGAGATAGAGATATGTTATGTTTCCTTGTGTATATAATATGTAAATGGATGGGGTAATGAAAGAATTAGAGGTTGGGGTGGCATGGGAAGGTGATAGAATGATGGCCGCAAGGGGTCGACGCACTGTATTGTCATTCACCCTGGTGTCGTGTACCTCCGCCAGCTGAATCTGCAGATGTCGTGCCGTTGTGTAGCGCTCTCGTAATGCACGCAGACGTATAAATCGGTTTTTCACGGGTGTCGTGGCCCTGGGCATACCTTGTCCTCGCCGACGATCATGTGGGTTTCCTTGTAGCGTTGGACCACCCTTGTAATCGTTGTGTGCGCTTCACCGAACCTTCGACCAAGTGCCCGTTACCCATGTTCTACGGCGTGGAGTGTTGTTATCTGCACGCACTGATCACTTGACAGGTGACGCACTATCCTCTCCATGTTTATCGGAGTCGCTACGTACGTGAATGATCCCTACTTAGCTCGATTATACCCCCGACATAACCTACCTCCACCTCTCCCAGGTCTAGTTATGTGGTTTATGTTTTCCTAAATTTATCGCGGTGACGGCGCCAATACTGCAGCGAATATCTGTTGGGGTGGTTACACAGTTAAACTGATGGTGTCGTCTGTGTTGTGTGGGGTTTCAATGGGGTTAGGGGCCTTCCCGTTCCTGCGAGTGAAATTTTCGGAGGTGTGTTTTTTACGAGTAATAATATATTATATATAGTATTATATATATATATATATTATATATATATATATATATATATATATATATTATTATATATATATATAGCTATATAATATATATTAATAATATAATAATATATTATTGATCCAACTCTTAGTGGTGGGAAATCTTAATTTAAGAACAAAAAGCAACACCAGGGCTTTAGACAACGACATGGAGAGAAACTTTATTGACAAGAAAAAACGACGTTTCGGAACTCGACTGATTCCATCATCAGGCTATAAATAATAAAATAAAATAAATGGAACAAGTATAAATAATATGAGATAGTCTAACAATATAAAACTAAGAAATTCATTAGCATACAAAACTTGTTTAAATTAGCTTACAAAAATGTCACAAAAAACAAAAGTGGGTTAACAGAACTGGAAACTCGAAAATTAACATAGAAAATATTAAAAATATATAACAAAATAAATGACATGAATGAACGGTTTTTATATATTATATGAGGGATAACTTTTTAAAACCTGCATAATCAATTAACACTTCAATGAAAGAACAAACACGTGAGGAAACTTACTTAGTTACAATAAAATGCATTACACTCGAAAAAACAATACGGGTTGAAGAATGACAAAACTTTCCATCTGAGAGGTTAAAGCAATAGTAGTTTAAACGGGCCACTATCGTTGTTAAGGGTGGGTTTGATGTCGGCAATATGTAAAGATTCTAAAATATTTAAGTTGGTTGGTGATTTTTTTGTTTGGGTTAGTATGGAAAAATTTGTGTGATTGAAAGAATGGTCGTGCGTGTGAGCGTGGTCACGTATAGCGGAGTGTGAAGGGGAATTGAGTAGAAGGTTGGTTCGTGTGGAAATCCCTCTATGCTCATCTATTCTTACAATGAGTTGGCGTAAACTACTACCAACATAAACGGCATCACAGCCGTTACAATTGAATTTGTAAATAACAGAAGAGAGGAGCAGCGAGGGTGTTTTTTCTTTATGGTTACAGAAAGAAGAAATTTTAAAGGAGGAATTGAAAATCAAGTTGATGTTTAATTGTGGGAAACTATTATTTAAAACGTGGGCAAGGTCCTTACGTAATTTAATGTAAATATGTTCATAATAAGGTAGGGGAATATATAATTTTAGTTTAGGGGTTGAGAAAGTAATGGGGGGAGGGGCCAATTCAGCATTTAAGAGTTTGTTAATAAATTTGTGTATGAGAGAGGGAGGGAAGAGGTTTGATACGAAAAAATTTGACAGAAAAGTGAATTCTTTGTGCAGCAAACTATAAGAGGAAGATAAATGAAAGGCTCTGTATAAAAGGGTTTTAATACTGTTACATTTGAATGCAAGGGGGATATGGCTGAAACAATTATAAACTGGCAAAATTCTTAGTCCCTCTACTAACTCCTTTTTCGACTAATGATTATACAATAAAGAATTCCTACCAATTCAAGAACTGGCTATCCACTATTAATCTACATAATTATTTCATGACTAGTTTTGACATCGAATCACTTTACACTAATATCCCCATTAATGATGCCATTAACATCCTACTAGATAACATTTTTCGTTTAAATACACAATTTAATGGTTTTAACAAGACAGAATTTAAAACACTTTTGCAACTCGCAGCCCAAGACACATATTTCTTTTTTAATAATGTATTGTATGCACAAACTAATTCTCTAGCTATGGGCTCTCCATTAAGTTCAATCCTGGCCAATGCATACCTAATACACCACGAACAATCTTGGCTTGAAAATTGTCCCCCCTTCTTCAAACCAACATTCTATAAAAGATATATGGATGATACGTTCCTACTTTTTACAGACAAAAACAAAATTCCTCATTTCTTTGACTATGTAAACTCACAGTTACCCAACATAACTTTTACCCATGAGGATGAGTCGGAGAGCTCCCTTCCATTTTTGGATTTATTCATCAGAAAAACTTCATCAGATTTCTCCACTTCAATTTTCAGAAAAAAGACCTTTACAGGGCTAGGCTTAAATTTTTTCAGCCATATCCCCCTTGCATTCAAATGTAACAGTATTAAAACCCTTTTATACAGAGCCTTTCATTTATCTTCCTCTTATAGTTTGCTGCACAAAGAATTCACTTTTCTGTCAAATTTTTTCGTATCAAACCTCTTCCCTCTCTCTCTCATACACAAATTTATTAACAAACTCTTAAATGCTGAATTGGCCCCTCCCCCCATTACTTTCTCAACCCCTAAACTAAAATTATATATTCCCCTACCTTATTATGAACATATTTACATTAAATTACGTAAGGACCTTGCCCACGTTTTAAATAATAGTTTCCCACAATTAAACATCAACTTGATTTTCAATTCCTCCTTTAAAATTTCTTCTTTCTGTAACCATAAAGAAAAAACACCCTCGCTGCTCCTCTCTTCTGTTATTTACAAATTCAATTGTAACGGCTGTGATGCCGTTTATGTTGGTAGTAGTTTACGCCAACTCATTGTAAGAATAGATGAGCATAGAGGGATTTCCACACGAACCAACCTTCTACTCAATTCCCCTTCACACTCCGCTATACGTGACCACGCTCACACGCACGACCATTCTTTCAATCACACAAATTTTTCCATACTAACCCAAACAAAAAAATCACCAACCAACTTAAATATTTTAGAATCTTTACATATTGCCGACATCAAACCCACCCTTAACAACGATAGTGGCCCGTTTAAACTACTATTGCTTTAACCTCTCAGATGGAAAGTTTTGTCATTCTTCAACCCGTATTGTTTTTTCGAGTGTAATGCATTTTATTGTAACTAAGTAAGTTTCCTCACGTGTTTGTTCTTTCATTGAAGTGTTAATTGATTATGCAGGTTTTAAAAAGTTATCCCTCATATAATATATAAAAACCGTTCATTCATGTCATTTATTTTGTTATATATTTTTAATATTTTCTATGTTAATTTTCGAGTTTCCAGTTCTGTTAACCCACTTTTGTTTTTTGTGACATTTTTGTAAGCTAATTTAAACAAGTTTTGTATGCTAATGAATTTCTTAGTTTTATATTGTTAGACTATCTCATATTATTTATACTTGTTCCATTTATTTTATTTTATTATTTATAGCCTGATGATGGAATCAGTCGAGTTCCGAAACGTCGTTTTTTCTTGTCAATAAAGTTTCTCTCCATGTCGTTGTCTAAAGCCCTGGTGTTGCTTTTTGTTCTTAAATTAAGATTTCCCACCACTAAGAGTTGGATCAATATATATATATATATATATATATATATATATATATATATATAATATATTTAAAGGTTCATATAGAAATATATGATTTAGCTAAATAAATATATATATATATATATATATATATATTATATATATATATTATATATATATAAATATATACAATATATCTAACTTTTATAACATACTATATATAAAAATTTGTTTTTTAATATATCATATGTTTTATATATATATTTATATATATATATATATTTCGTCCAGATAAATTGAGAGAATAAATTTGTGAAAACTAACATTTGATTTTGCTTTCGACTTTAAAGAATCGACTTTTTCCTCAATATCGTAAAGGGAAATTATTGAAAATC
>JABUQX010061799.1:25000-34741 GCA_015478945.1 Trachelipus rathkii
TTATTTTATATATATATATATATATATATATATATATATTATTATTATATATATAATATATATATATAATATATAATATATATATATATATATTATAATATATATATATATATAAGTATATATATATATATATATATATATATATTAATATTATATATATATAGGTGTACCGGAATTCGGCGGCCGGAATTTGACATTTTTTTTCGGTTCCGGTTCCGGGCCAAATTCTTGAAACTAATTTACTTTGAAAAAATTTCTGGTAGAGATTATTTTATATAACCATAGCCATGCTTTTAAGAAATATATATAGCCTTGTGTATATTTCTACAGTGATCACATACCTACAGATTATTTATTAAGTTTACTCAATAACTCATAATATAGGATTATAAAAGATATTCACATTAAATTCAAATTTAATTGCCAAATATATATATATATATATATAAATATATATATAATAAAATATATATATATATATATATATATATATTATATATTATATTATATATATATTATATTATATATATTTAAATATATATATATATATATATATATATATATATAATATATATATATAAATATCTATATTATATATATATAATATAATATTATTATATATATAATATATATTATATATATATATATATGGGTATATTTATAAATCTAAATTTCTGTTAAACGTTAACTGTAAATATAAAAATAAATAATTCTGATAAATACTGTCCTTATTATATATTATATATATATATATATACTAAATATATATATAATATATCTATATATAATATATCTATATATATATATATTATATATATCATATATATTATATATATATATATATATATATATATATATATATAATATATTATATATATATATATATATATATATAAAGTTTAACTTCTTTAACAACTTTTGAATGTTCTGAATTCTTTTAAGTAAAAGAAAAACTTTTCACCGGCATTGGGCGATATTTTTAAACGTTTTTTCTCAAATATATTTCCTGCTTCTGAAAATTAAAATAATTTCTCTGAATATTATGGAGGAGACTGGAAAGGAGAATAATTTTTGGGCTAGTACTGCTATGTTTGGGAATTTAACTTTGTTTCACTTTCCACCAATAATAATTCTTCTTTTCCAATTAGAAACTGATTTCTCTGGTAAAAAAAAAAAAAAAATTCAATTTTTTTAAAGAATTTCATCTTTTGAAGAGCCCACTGATTTTTCTTTTTTCCTTTTAATTGTAAATTTTTGTCATTTTCACTTTCTTCAAACTTATAAAATCTAAGTAAACTTGCAGTAATTCTTTTCTTACTGCTCCTGATGATTTTGAGTACTTGGTAACTCTAAGTTATTGTAGATTATGCTCGTTTCCTGAAAATGACTCCTAAAAAAACGCCTGACCTTCCGTACTCATACTATGCTACTACTATATCACTTTTCTCATCTTCAATTATTTGCATAGTTTTCAAAGCAATCCAATTTTCTACTCATTCCTATTTCATTAAAAAATAAAATCAGTTAGTATCTTTGGGTCTACTACAGATTTAAAACATATCTTGTTATGATATATGTTCTATAGCTCCTTTCTCTTCCTTTTATTGCATACTTAACTCTAATGCTTCTTCACTCTTCTTTATTCTCTGCTGTCATCCTCAGAGTTTGAGAGATATGCTGGAGAGCTCAAATATGTAGAATAATTGATATAATTGATTTTGCCTTATAGTTTCCGTAACCATGAGAAATGGTTGCAAACTCTTAGAATTTTTTCAAGTATTGTTTGTTTGTTTAAATGATTGATTGTTCTATAATATAAACTTGCAGAGGTCTTTTCAAACATTCAATTCTTTCTAAAATCAAATATGTGCTATTCCACCTTGTATTAACATCTTGAATTGGCATAAGTGGGCTTGCAAGATGTGGATCCAAGTCTCTTTATATTCTTTTAAGTTCATTACAGCTTAAAAACTGGAATGATTGAAATGTGTACAAATATTCCTACATTTCTTTATTAAATCACACTGTTCTTTGAGAAAATAAGGCATCTTTAATAAATTGAAGTTTATGAATAAAACAAGAAAAACTTGTGTATCCTGCTAAATCAGTTCCAAGTTTCATGTTATATGCTCCATCTAGAACGATCAAATGGATTATGTGGTGTGGGAGGATTTCCCAAGTTATTCATCGTAATTTCAAACTCCAATGTGATTTTAATTCCAGAAGAGAACCTGTAAATACTTGGCAATGGAGTCACAGTCCCATTTTTTCAAACTCGCTGGTAAGCCAGAGTGCAGTTAAAGAAATAAATGTCTTTTGAATTATTTAGCTCTCTATATATCTGTAGTAAATGATATCTGATCAGCCTTAGATAACTTCTCGAATACTGCTGATCATAATTTCCTGTATGAAGTTAGTAACATCTTCTCTACAAAATATTTTCTACTACGAAATAAAAATTTTGGTTGAGGATGGGCAATAAGTCTATGAAATCCTTACTCTTCCTGTGCTGTGGAATGGCTGGGTTACTCATGCTGTGATAAAACTCATTATTTTTCTGCTGATTTTGGTCATTGATATGCCAAATCTTTGTTGTGAGAGCAACTCCTCCTCATACCTCACTTCATTTCACGGCTTTGGATCTACTGCTCTTTTAGTTTCCCCTCGTTCTATGAAAATAACGACTCTCCCTTTACTATTAAAATTTTTTGGACTTCCAGGTATTCTCTTCAATGATTGATTTTCCACATGTTCATGAAGTAGCGTTGTACTAAATATAAGATTTTATGTTGAAAGTAATATAAAATATTTTTTTTACATTTCTTTAATAGTTAAAGGAAAGTTCATAAGAATTCCGGTTCCGGCCGGAATTTTTTTTGTGATTCCGGCTAATCCAGTTCCGGCCGGAACTAAAAATTTCAGTTCCGGTACAATATATATATAGTATATAATATATATATACTATAATATATATATATATATATTATATATATATATTATATATATAATATATATATATATATATATATAACAATTTATTTATAATTTCACACATAAAAATATATTTTTTTGGGCATAAAAGGAATCCAAGGTCAATTTTTAAGATTTGGGCAACCACGGAAAAAAAAAATTGAATGTGTACACTATGTACAATGGCAGCATCTATATATATATATATATATAATATATATATAGTATATATATATATATAATATATAGTATATATATTATATATATATATATTAATATATATATATTATATTGGTCTCCTCCAGATTAGGCCGACGCACAGGCTAAAAACCCTACGAATAGCTACAACAAAATTTAATACATTTTGGAATCAAAGAGCAATAAATGTTAGCTGCGAAAAGTAACAATAAATTAAAATCTGAACATAAAAAAAATTATTTCATAACAAATTTTTCGGATGTACGATAAGTTTTATTTATTATATTAAACGGCAGAACTAATGTTTTTGACAGTTTAATTTGCTTTCTTAAACCCTGAGCAGGAGTTGTTAGATTTTTTTTTACAGTATACGGTTAATACTAAACCTAACTAGGGAACCTAACTAACCTAACCCTAACCTATATATATATATATATATATTATAATAATATATATATTAATATATATTATAATATAATATATTTATATATATATATATATAATATAATATATATCTTATATAATTGGCAAAGTTTCAACATAAGGCATGATCGTTCAACGACATTCGTCTATAAATCGAGTTGCCAAGACCGCGATCCAATTTGACAAGTTTATAGTTAGTTATTAGTTATTTAATTGTTTATTTATTATTTACTTTATTTATTTATTTATTTATTTTTTGTTTTTGGGGGGGGGGAACTTTGCGTAACTGAAATTTGATCTTTGATGCCTAAAAATGTCTTCGTTTTTAGTGTAGTTATCGTTGTTTTTTAACTATGTGCGTCGCCTAATCTGGAGACTGGCTATATATATATATATATATATATATATATATATTATATATATATATATATATATATATATATATATATATATATATATATTTTATTATATATATATATATCTATATAATATAATATAATATATATATATTATATATATAATATATATATATATATATATAATATATTTTAGTATATATATATATATATCTATTATATATATATATACATTATATTATATAATATATATTATATATTATAATATATATATATATATAAATATAATATATATAATATATATATAATATTATATATAATATAATATATATATATTTATATATATTATATATAATATATATAATATTATATTTATATAATATATATATATATATATATATATATATATATATATATATATATATTCAGTGGCGACTCCAGGAACTTTTTACTACTCGGGCTCTCTTCTCTTCTTTCTTTCCTCTCTCTCTCTCCCTCTCTCTCTCTCTATATATATAGTATTATATATATATAATATATATATTATATATATATATATATATATATATATATATATATATATATATATATATATATATATATATATATATATATAAAAAAAACTATATATATATATTTTTTTTTATATATATATTGTATATACCAAATTATAATTCTCATTATTCATCTATTCATATCCTATCTTAAAAGTTTTCTTTAATTCAAAATTAAATTCTATGATTAACTATAGTATTTCAAGTTAGTTTTTTTTATTGAAGAATTAGAATTTAAATATTAAGTTTTGGTATATGAAATGTGCACTAAGAACAAAGAAATGTTTATTTTAATTTTTTTTTAAATAAAACGAGTGTTTTATTAGATTCCTAGGAAAAAAACAACTTGTAAAAAATTAAATTCGCGAATGTGTATAGTGTACACTGTCTAAAAAATTTTAACTCTGCTATTTCGGATGAGCGGAGCTTAAGTTTTATAAATGATTAAAAAATATCTCAATTCAAAGCAACGTTTTAACCATATTGTTTATATTTTAAATCATTTTTTAAATTTATATGTGTTTTTTTCGGTTTATCTTCTGGGGCAATTTTGCCAAAAATAAGAAGGAAATTTTATCGTAACTTTATGAAATTTGAGGAAAATCGATCGTTTCTATATATTGATAACTCGTGCTAAGCCCGAATGTAGGAGTCGCCTCTGATATATATAATATATATATATATATTATATATATATATATATATATATAATAGATTTTTATTATAGAGCTATATAAATATATTAATATATAATATATATATATATATATATATAGTATATATATATATATATATATATATATAATATTATATTATATTATTTGACTGGAATGCCCTTATGAATACAGCACTTAAAAATTCAGTTGGTGCACTTTTAAAAAACAATACATAAAAATCGAGTTTTAATCACAAAACATCATGCAACACAATTACCATATTATTTACATATCAAATTATATCAGTTTCCATTAGCTTTCGCCGCCATAGTAACGGCCTCTTCAGGTGGGATATTGAATAGAAAGGAAACTCCTGCGTTAAAGAAGAATCTGAAGTATGAAACAATTTTTCAGTTGGATGGTTGTTGATGATCTAACTTTTTATCGATATTTTTGAAAAATTTTGTATTTTTCATCATTAAATTTTGTGTCACGTCTATATTTATTTCACCTGCTATTTTATTAAAGTTATTACTATTTATAATGCAATATGATTCGATTATTTTCCTCTTGTTATTATCTGAGACATTAATGATGGGTTCCATATTATCGATATTGATTTTATGATTAAACGTCGATCTATGATGAGTAAGTGCTGAGTTTTGCTTATCGTATGTGAGATCGTATTTATGCTGGTCATTTCTTCTTTTAAAGTCAACTGTCTCTCCCACATAAATACTTCTACAGTTATGGCAGGGAATGCTATATATACAGTGAGAATAAGGGCTATTTACAAATTTGTTAGGTTTTAAAACTTTTTTAAGGGGTAGGGCATTCGATGGGGTGGTAACGACATTCTTCGGAATAACCTTCCTGATGCAATTTGGCAGAGGATATGGGACAGCCAGATAGGTGGTGTTTTCTTTAGGTAACTGGTTATGAGAGTGATAGAAATTTGCTTTTGCTTTCTTTAAAGCTCTATTGATTATGGAGAGAGGATATTGTAAATTCTTAAAAGTGTTAAATAAAAAATTGATTTCCGTCTGTAGATTTGAGGGGGAACAAATACGTAGTGCACGCAAAAACAAAGATGTGAGGGTCCCCACCTTCGTGTTGAAACAATGAAAGGAATACCAATGCGTATAGTTAACATGTGAAGTTGGCTTTCTATATATTGAAAATGTTAAGTTACCAATGTCATCCCACTTCACCAAGGTATCCAAGAAAGGTAATGAATTATTGATAGGGGCTTCTACAGTGAATTGTAGATTGGTATTATAAGAATTGATAAATGTCAAAATATCCTGGGGGTTTTTATTAATAGGAATAGCACAAAACACGTCATCGACGTACCTGAACCAATGTAAACCTGCAAAGTTAGGATTGGGGAAAAAATGATATTTTTCAACCAACTCCATGAATAAATTGCTTATAATAGGAGAAAGCGGTGAACCCATACTAAGACCTTGCTTCTGTTTAAAATAATTAGAATTATAATGAAAAAAGTTATGTTCTAAGGTCAAACAAAGTGTGGAATTTTGGATAATTTATGTCTGCAGTGCGTTTCCGCTAATTTTTAACCAGATCTGGGCAACCGTTGTGGTTTTAAAATGCATCAAAGCGCGTTTAACGGGGGCGGCGACCCCCTTATCCATAACATATCATGACGGGTCTCATACAGGGATCAAACGTCCCGAAAATAAGATTCCCGGGGTTACTTTCCCGAACGCCCGAGTTCCCGTGGCCCCAGTGGGGGTGCTTTATATGGTTTCAAATGACCCAAAAAGCCATACCCTAGCAATGGATGTGTTAGAGACATCGTATTCCTTCAAATTTGGCATGCCTTCTATATATGGGGTAATATAGTCATAGAAGCTGTATCGAGGCGCTACGCCCATGTGGGAAGGGGGTGCTGGCCCCCAAAACCTTAAAAATGGACTTTGAAGGCTGAAATTTAGTGAGCGGTTAGAAGAGAATGAATGAAATTGAGTGCCGATGTTACATTATGTATCGGAGCAAAGTTTAGAGTCAGTGCTGGACGGGTTCCCTTGAAATAGAAAATCACAGAAGACGAAGGAAGGTGGAGAAAAGGAAAAAAGAAGAAGGAAAAAGAAGAAGTCTCATATGACGGATCAAATGAGTGATTGTAGAGGTTGGTATCGACACCGGTGTGGAGCCGGTGCGGAACTGGTGCGGAGCCGGTACGGTGCCGAGATAGTAAATATGTACTTAACACCCTGATATTAGTGTTCTAACATAAGTTTTCAATGACGTAGAGCATGAATAACATAGTTTCAATACTCTTAAAGGAGTCTGAGGACCCCCTGGAAGGGGGGTCAATTGAAAAAAGAAGAAGAACTGAACAAAATACATAGGAGATTGCAGAATGACGGAGGATGATGATAATTCCAGATGAATCAGAAATGATAAAATCCCATTGAATGGGATCGAACCTAAAAACGAGGGTATAGACTGAATGGGTCGAGTGTAGGTACTCGAGCAAACGCATTCGATTGCTAATGTGTACTAATGAAACCGTGTACAAAGATGTATTGTAGGTAGAGGTTCGTATACATGATTTTTACATTTTTATTTCAAACTGATGCTTCTTAGTTATGAAAACCTGTTTCATTATTGAAGTTTACTTGAAAAACATTTTGTTTTTAATGAAAAACATTTTTATTTTAATGAAAAACATTTTTTTTTATTTTTTAAAAAAACATATTGTTTTTCAAGGAAAAGTTGTCAAATTTTTAATAAAAACATGTTTTTATTGACCATAAAGCAGTAAAGCAGTACCGCCACAGTCCCTAGGAGGGTCCACTCACCCTCGATCCTCCCCATGTTTTACGTTTTTGTTTTACCATACTGCTTTACTGTTTCAAGTCCTAGCTAAACACACATTTTCATGAAAATAACTTCGTAATAATAATAATAATAATAATAATAATAATAATAATAATAAATAATAATAATAATAATAAATAATTAATAAATAATAATAATAATAATAATAATAATAATAATAATAATAATAATAATAATAATAATAATAATAATAATAATAATAATAATAATAATAATAATAATAATAATAATAATAATAATAAATAATAATAAATAATAATAATAATAATAATAATAATAATAATAATAATAATAATAATAAAGATTCTTATTACCTAACAGCAGTATTCAGAGTCGATAAATGAGTATTATCTGCACCGGATGTATGTGTGGTGAAGTCAGAGTTGTGCTATGCGGAGCCAGAAGTAAAAACTTGTTGTAGACCTGCACAATGTATGTTACATCAAACATTATGCAAGAATGGGTTCAGAGTTTCGAATATTCCATGACCTCACTCGTATAACAGTTATAGCTTTGGTAGTAGTAGTAGTAGTAGTAGTAGTAGTAGTAGTAGTAGTAGTAGTAGTAGTAGTAGTAGTAGTAGTAGTAGTAGTAGTATAGTAGTAGTAGTAGTAGAAACACCGAATGATTTTTATTATTAATAAATATATTTCCCTGTTCTATTCAATCATATACATTTATATTACTCGTTTTCTAAACTTTGAACTTGGACCTAAATAAATATATTTTAAATTGTAACATTTAAGAGATATGGTGCTATTCCGTATATATATATATATATATATATATATATATATATATATATATATATATATATATATATATATATATATATATTATATATATATCTATTCTATAATATAATATAATTTATATATATTTATATTGTAATATATAAGAAGATAGTGATATTATATATATATATATATATATATATATATATATATATATATATATATATATATTATATATATATATATATATATATATATATATATAAATATATATATATTGGTATACAGCATACGAAGGAGGCGATGGACTCTAGAACAGACTTAGATTGAAGAAGGGGAAGTAGTAATAATAGTAGTAATAGTAGCAGTAGTAGTAGCTAGTAGTAGTAGTAGTAGTAGTAGTAGTAGTAAGTCAGTAGTAGTAGTAGTAGTAGTAGTCAGTAGTAGTAGTTGCCAATAGTAGTATTAATAGTAGAAATAGCAGCTGTGATAGAACTCCTTTGACTTTTATTAAAATGTATCATCTTGAGTTGGGGCTTGTGGCGGTAGTCATGCTTTTCCACACGTTTAATATTTTTATTTCCATAGAGACACATTTTCATATTCTTTATTTTCTTTGCTAAACATTAACTATAATATTGTGAATACATCACATCAGTTTCTTTAAACCTGAAACATTTTTACATGTTTTAAACTCCTGCATCAAAAATTATGTTCAGCTTTTCAACGTGTGTGTACATAAAAGTATATTTTCTATATGAACACATAATAAATAAATCCACTAGTAAAGGGAAGTTAAACCAGTTTTTCATTTTTCATAATTTTACTGAAAAGTGCATTATTTAAATATATCTATATATATATATTATAATATATATTAATTTATATATATTATATATATATAATATATATATATATATATATCTATATATATATATATAATATATATATATATAATATATTATATATATATTATATATAA
>JABUQX010061800.1:0-7500 GCA_015478945.1 Trachelipus rathkii
GTTGCTTCGTTCAGTTTCAATTTGGGTGTTAACCGTTTTCGCATTTATCGTGAACGCTTTCGCGTTTTGCAACAGGCATATGATAGGATTAATAGGGAAGATCTATGGCCATTGTTAGTGATATATGGTGTTGGTGGTAGGTTTTTGAATGTAATATAAGGTATGTATGACGATAGTGAAGCGCGTGTAAGAATAAATAGATAGAGTCAAAAGGGATTGGTTTAATATTAATAGCGAAGTGAGGCAGGGATGTGTTATGTCTCCTTGGTTATTCAATTTGTTTATGGATGGGGTTATGAAAGAATTAGAAGTTGGGGTGGCAGGAGATGGTGTTGGAATGATGGAGAATGGAAGAGAATGGAGGGTTCCCTACCTATTATTTGAGGATGATTTGGTTTTGTGTGGTGAATCTGAAGATAGTTTGAGAGGATTGGTAGAGAGATTTGGTAGGGTATGTAGAAGGAGGGGTTTGAAAGTAAACGTAGATAAGAGTAAGGTTATGGTTGTGAATAAGGACGGTCTTCGTGTGAAGTTATGTTAGATGGTGAGCAGCTTGTAAAAGTTTCGAATTTAAATATTTAGGATATATGTTGGATGAGAAGGGAACGGATGATGCAGAGTGTAGTAGGAAAGTTGTGAATGGCAGGAAGGTGGCTGGTGCAATTAAATCTTTGGTGGATGTTAAGGATCTAAGTCTTGAGTGCGCTAGGTTCTTAGATCAATTAAATCTTTGGTGGATGTTAAGGATCTAAATCTTAAGTGCGCTAGATTCTTAGATGAGGGTATGTTGTTATCTGTGTTAATGTATGGTAGTGAGACTATGGTCTGGAATAAGAGGTATAGATCTAAAGTACAATCTATTCAGATGGACAATCTTAGGGGAGTGTTAGGTGTGAGAAGAATTGATAAAATGAAGAATGAACGTATTAGAGAGTTGTGTGGTGTGAAGAAAGGGATAAATGAGAGAATAAATGAGAGTACGTTGAGATGGTTTGGCCATGTGGAAAGGATGGATGATAGTTGGTTGGTTAAACGGATGTATAGTGGTAAGTGTGTTGGGAATCGACCGACTGGGAGACAGAAGAAGAAGTGAATTGAGTCAGTAAAGGAATGCCTGGAGGAGAGAAAAGTGAGTTTGGCAGAGGCGAGAAAAAAGGTGCATAATAGGAGTGAGTGGCGGGGTTTTGTGAGGGGTATGGTTGTAGCCCACCTGGGCCAAGAGATGAACCCCACATTGGTGAGATGCCATAGTGAGGGTCCGTCGCGGTCCCGTGAAGCTCTAGGGTTTATTTTCTGACTGGGACGAGTTCTCCCTAAAAGGTATAAAGAGGGTGGTAAGGCTGGGCTTTCTTTTCGACTTGCTTCATATTCTTCTACTACTTTTCTGTTTCCGGTTCATGTTACGCACATTACCCCTACACCTAAAGGTGGGTAATGATGATTATATATATATATATATATATATATATATATATATATATATATATATATATATATATATATATATATATATATATATATATATATATATATATATATATATATATATATATATATATATATATATATATATATAGTAGTAATTGCACAATTTCGTCGACCACTTCAGGAATGCGAGCTTTGCTCGTTCTTATCAGCGTTAGCTGATAAGAACTGATAAGAACACATGTTTTTAATGATAAGTTAATTGATATGTCATGTTAATTTTTTATTATTATTATTATTATTATTATTATTATTATTATTATTATTATTATTATTATTATTATTATTATTATTATTATTATTATTATTATTATTATTATTATTATTATTATTATTATTATTATGTCGAAGAAGTGATCCCCGAAGGGGATCACTTCTGAGTTGTTCTGTAAGGGGATCGTTTTTTACACATTCCGACTCCGACTCCGACTCCGACTCCGTCCGACTCCGACTCCGACTCCTGCCCCGCTTCGCCCCGCACCGCACCGCACCGCACCGCACCGCACCGCATCGTGCCGCACCGTTACGACTCTGGTTCATTCTCTGAAGTTTTATTTTTTTTTTTTTATTATTATTATTATTATTATTATTATTATTATTATTATTATTATTATTATTATTATTATTATTATTATTATTATTATTATTATTATTATTATTATTTTATTATTATTATTATTATGAAATGATTTTTAGGCTCCGGCTCCAGCTCAGCCTATGGCTCCAATATATATTTACATAGGTTAGAGTTATCGTATCGGGTTAAAATTTGGAGGGGGGTTAGATGGGGAGCCTCGTTGTATGCAGTTACGTCCCCTGGGTCCCCCGAAGGGGACCCCACCATAAAAAATCAAAGTGTTCATAATTGGCTGAAATTTGGTGAGAGGATTCAGAGTTGAGTTTCTAGGTTATTGGATTCTGAGGAGTTGGCTCCGGCACCGGTGCTGGAGCCGGTGCGGAGCCGTGTTAATAAACAGTCGTATAACAACAATATTGGTGTGTTTATATGGGTTATCGAGTCCGTAGATCACGAATATGATGGTTATAAGACCGTATAGGGTGTCTACGATCCCATTTGTGGGACAGGCCCCACAAAAACTTGAATACTGTCGTAGAAGGCGTTGAAACTCAGTATACACCTATCATATAAGGTATCGTTGCTGAAGCCTGTGTTAAATTATGGTGAGCACCCCAGGGGGGATGCTGGCCCCCAAAAAACTTGAATATTGACGTAGAGCGATGAAACTCGGTATACACCTATCATATAAGTTATCATTACTGTTGCCAGTGTTAAATTATGTTGAGCACCCCAGGGGGGATGCTGGCCCCCAAAAAACTTGAATATTGACATAGAGCGATGAAACTCGGTATACACCTATCATATAAGGTATCCATGCTGTAGACGAGATGAAATGACCATGAGCACCCATGGGGGGATTCTGGGACCCCAAACCTGAAATATTAACATAGAACGATGAAACTCGGTATATACCCATCATATAAGATGCTCACATCATATATTTGTTAAATAGCCGTACACACCCCAAAGGAAGGTCTCCGGCTCCCCAAACCTGAAATATTATCATAGAGCGACGGAACTTGGTATACATCTTTCTTATGATGTATCCACGATACAAAAAAAAAAAAAAAAAAAAAAAAAAAAAAAAAAAATAAAAAAATTTAAAAAAAAATTTAAAAAATTTAAAAAAAAATTTAAAAATTTTTTAAAAAAAAATTAAAAAATTTAAAAAATAAAAAATTAAAAATTTAAAATTTAAAAAAAAAAAAAAAAATTAAACAATTTTTTATTCTTTTTAAGTTTATAACTTAAAAAATTTACGTTTTTTATATAAATCAAACACCCTCCAGAGCCTCTGGAGCCTCTTGAGCCTCTTTAACCTCCCCAGCCTCCTCAGCCTCCTCAGCCTCCCCACCTCACGCCCCTCCCCATCTATGATCTATTGATTCATGTCATATTTTGTATAACATAACACAAAACTTTCATTTATTTTGTTTTTTATGCTTTAAACAGTTTGTTTTTACTAAATTTTTACGCTTTTCATATTTATAACTTAAAAAATTTGTGTTTTTACATAAATTAAACCTGTAAATCAGTAAATCAAACCCACCCCACCCCCTCCTCAGTTTTTGTTCTGGATATTTTTACATTAACATAGTAATATTTAAAAAAAATTTTATCATAACCTTGTCTGATTATTATACTGACCGATGAATATATGCTAACGTAACAAAGTTTTCACATCAATAAAGCAAACATAACATCACCTGAACTAGGAATATAATGTACAACCACAAATCTAACATACCCTACTCACACTTTTTCTAACATATCATGGATATTTTCACATTAGCATTGTAATATTTAACAAAATTTTATCATAACCTTGTCTGATTATTATACTGACCGATGAATATATACGTAACACAGTTTTCACATCAATAAAGCAAACATAGCATCACCTGAGAGTATAATGTACAACGACAAACCTAACAAGCCCTACTCACACATTTTTCTAACATATCATGGATATTTTTACATTAACATAGTAATATTTAACAAAATTTTATCATAACCTTGTGTAATTGTCATACTGATCAATGAATATATACTAACGTAACAAAGTTTTCACATCAATAAAGCAAACATAGCATCAACTGTACATTGAATCTAATGTACAATGACAAAACCTAACATGCCTTTACGCTCGAATAACCTGCTAACAATAACAAAGTTCCATATTTAACAACCGTAAAGTAACTAACAATACATACAGAACGAACAGATACGATGCTGATAAGGAAAATATTCATTTAACAAATCAGTAGCAAGCGGTGTTTGTTTATTTATTTATTTATTTTCTTTTTAACTTCATTTCTTTAAAACTTTTTTGTTTTTAAGTTCATTTCATTAAAACTTTTTTGTTTTTATAAAACTTTTATTTTTTAAATTTTATTTCTTTAAAACTTTTTGTTTTTAAAAAACTTTTATTTATTTTTAACTTTATTTCTTTAAAACTTTTTGTTTTAATTTTATTTCTTTAAAACTTTTTGTTTTTTACTAAAAATTTTATTCTTTTTATGTTTATAACGTAAAAAATTACATTTTTACATACACTAAAACAGTAAATCAGTAAATCAAATCACCCATCCTATCATCCCCAACTCATCCATGATCTATAGATCTATTGATCTATTAGGATAACAGCTGACATAACCAAGTTTTACCCCTGTTAAAGTTAAACTACGAACATAACATACCTGGTACACAGCAGCAGTATGAATAAACAACCATCACTAGCATCTTAACCAATAAAGTTCACAAGGCAGGAAGTAAAACAAGTTTTTCATTTTTTATAACATATAATTTTTGATGAAAAGAGCATTACATAAATACATAAATAAAAACATACGTTTTATTTTAAACATATTAATTCACCTAATCAAAGGACAGGGGATTCTGTATAAATTGAGCAAGTTCTACATATTTCTCCAGAGATTCAACACCCTTTGAAAGGATGAAGTAAACGTATCCTTGCTGATAGTTATTAATGCATTCCTGTATATTGCATTATAGGGTAAACCGCATGTTTCTTTGTAAATATCATAGATTACACCGTGAGCTATATGAATTAAGTCCTCGAGTATGTCGACCTCTTTAAGATGAGACATTAATTCATTTTTCATTTTAACCAAAGCTGTAATATTTTCAGATGAATGAACAGTGAAACCTATACATGTACGAGCGAATGCGACAGCATCGAGGGGTCTCCAATAGTTGCGTACATCAATACTTTTAACATTATCAGACGCGGTGAAAACAACCTCTATTCTATTATAGCCTCTCACACTGTCACCTCTGATAGATATTTCACCTGGTGGCAATCGGTCAGATGACCCATAGTTAGCCTTTAGCCAAGCTTAAGAGCAGAATGAGATGCCATCATGCCAACACAACGAAAAATGTCTTACTGACGAAAATCGTATATATAACCAGACTCAAAAGGTGACGAGATTCTTTCTTTCGACCAATCAGAAGAACGTAAACAAGTATACGATGGACGAACGAACCATATCGGTTCAAATAATACCATGTACATGCGCTATACCCTATTCGTTTAATAATAATTAAATAAATAAATAAAAAATAGTAAAATAAAATTAATTACAAAGATACACGTTATCGCGCCGTTAAATGTAAACACGCCGCGTTATCAGTTATCAAACGTACCGACTGAAAAGAACGATCAGAGACCGTCGTGACTTCGGGGATCTCTCAACTCGGGTAAATCCTACTGTTATACATTTTGGGAGTAGGAACAATGAATATGATTACAAAATAGATGACACAGTTCTCAAAGTTGGCAATGAGGAAAAGGATCTAGGAGTATTAATTAATAAGGATTTAAAGTTTGCGAAACAATGTGCTGAAGCTGTTAAAAAAGCAAATAAAACTCTAGGATTTATTGCCAGAAACTTCGAATATAAATCTAAAAATATAATACTTCCTCTCTATAAAACATTAGTTAGACCTCATCTGGAATACGGAGTGCAGTTTTGGAGCCCATACCTCAAAAAGACATAGAAAAAATTGAAAGAATTCAAAGAAGGGCAACCAAATTAATCCCTGAATTGAGAGGTAAATCATACGAGCAACGACTACGTGAATTAGATATCCATTCTTTAGAGACAAGAAGATTGAGAGGAAAATTAATAGAAGTTTTCAAAATACTAAATAAATTTGACAATATCGATTACAGGCAATTCTTTAGATATGATTTTAATGATGTAACACGAAGTAATGGGCATAAACTTTGTCATAAACGATTTCAAACAAATATAGCAAAAAATTTCTTCACTTACGATGTAATCGAGAAATGGAATAGTCTATGAAATAGTGAACAACGCTAACATCGATTCATTCAAGAAAAAGTTAGATAAACACTTTAAGGATATTGGTCTGTGAACGTTAATTCAACTCGATTTTATTTTATTCAAATACAAGAATTAGTAGTATCATGAATATGGTAAAATCAAACTAAAAAAATTGAAATCATTTAGAAAATGTTATAAATACATCGTAAAAAGAATTACGGCTTGTAGTAGCTTTGATATTCATGGCTTGCAAAGTATCCGTTCTAAAATGGTGATATCATCGATCACACTTTCGCCTTAACCTGTAATAAATAGCTTTGATGTTCACCGCATAGAACATATCTGTTACAAATAACTGTAATGAATAACGTTTATGAATAACTGTAATAAATAGTTTTGATGTTTACCGCATAGAACATATCTGTTCTAAGACGGTGATCTAATCGATCACAGTGAATAAGTGCAATAAATAGCTTTGATGTTTCCCGCATAGAACATATCTTTTCTAAGACGGTGTTCTAATTATCTAATCGATCACACTGAATAACTGTAGTAAATAGCTTTGATGTTCACCGCATAGAAAATATCTGTTCTAAGACGGTGATCTAATCGATAACACTGAATAACTGTAGTAAATAGCTTTGATGTTCACAGCATAGAACATATCTGTTCTAAGACGGTGATCTAATCGATAACACTGAATAACTGTAGTAAATAGCTTTGATATAATCCAAATACAAAATACTATGATGTTTGATGCTTAGAAACAGAAACTTTTCTGAGTGAGCAAACTCATATGTCACATTGACAGTAGACACATCCAGCACACTATGATGTTTGGTGCTTAGAAACAGAAACTGTTCTGAGTGAGCAAACTCATCTGTCACATTCACAGTGGACACATCCAACACAATGAATAAACAGAAATACTTAACAGATTATGATGTTTGTTGCTTAGAAGCAGATCTGTTCTAACTGAGCAAACTCATATATTACATAGAAATAGGTAAAATAATATACTTATTTCAAAAACACAACAGATTTGCTTTAAAACAGTATACACATCCAACAAATTAAATAAACAAAAATACTTAACAGACTAGCCTTGAGTGAACTGTAAAG
>JABUQX010061800.1:10000-20000 GCA_015478945.1 Trachelipus rathkii
CCCGCTCCCACCATTTGCTTGGCCTTGACCTCTCTCTCCAAATCTAGCCACCCTGTTGTCTTTTTTTTACAGTTGTCACCCCCACTCAAGGAGGGGGTGTTGCACACCTCAGATATTCATCAACTAACGCAAACTATGCAGATGAGCACAGACGCAGGCTTTAAAGTGAGAGAGATTAAATTCAGCAGGAAACACAGAAGATGGAAGAGAATTCCACAGAACAGACCTCTGTTCTGTGGAATTCTCTTCCATCTTCTGAAAGAAGGAAGCACCGCAGCGGACTAGCCTGGAGTTACCAATATCAACACAAAACTCATGCGCTGACACAGCACCCCTTGTGCTACGAGGACGTCGTAAAGGTGGTGGTACGCGAGTGATAAGCTCCCTCGAGCACCTGCCGCTGCGGTACCTATAGAAAAGAGATAAAGCACCAACATCGCGCCGCAACGATAGAGGGTCAAGTGAACTGGAAAGTGCAGAACAGTTTATAAGCCTTTTGGCCTTTGACTCAACCCTATCCAAAAGCCGGGTGAAACCAGACCCCCCCCCCTGAGGCAGTACTCCATGCAAGGACGGATGAGAGGCCCTTGTATGGCGAACATGAGAACAGGAATATCTCGCAGCCCAAACAGAATTCCCAGTTTCTTTGAGGCCGCCCTAGCAACCGTTGTGAGTTTTCCAAAACATTTCTTTGTTTATGTTAAGGCCAAAGATGTTTATATTTTCAACAGAAGAGACGAGAGAACCATCGAAAGAGATACGAAAGTTATTAGGTGTCTTAGAGAGGGAGAATTGTAGAAGTTGGGTTTTTAAAGAGTTGAACTTCACAAGGTTAGAAGACCCCACCAGGAAATTATATCCCAGATCAGCGAGAATAGAATCGGAAGATTAAGACGAGAGGCAATTCTAAAGTAAAGAAGCAGAATTGAAATGAGTTGAAGAATGAAGGGTCGAGTCATCGGCTTACGAGTGGATAGAGTTAGATGTGCAGGTGAGAAGATCATTAATGAAAAGTAGGAATAAAGTAAGAGATAAAGCAGATAGAACCATAAAGAAACCACAACTCCCCCCATCAGCAACTGCCGATATGGAACTAATCAAAAAAAACTAGATATAAGTAAGCAAGAGGAGGAAACCCAAGGAGGGAGCTTGGAGCAGCGACGCATGCCATGCCCGGTCAAATGCCTTGGATATGTCAAGCGCCAGCAAGTCTCCCCGTTGTTCCTGAGGGCGGAAAACCATAAATCAGTTAGATAGGAAAGTATATGTCACCAGTAGACCTCGAGCGCAGAAAGCGTACTGGCAATCGGAAAGAAGTGAATATGAGATTCCAGATGATCTAAGAAATAAGAGTTGAGAGCAAAGATCTTAGATAGAATAAAGTGAGAGCTATAGGGCGATCAGAGCGGCTTCCTTTTTCGGAATAGGTTTTTATTTGCGTGCTTCCAACACTGAGGAAAGTATTTGTATTGAGACATGAGAGAATATAGTTGAACAGGGGCTGGGTCAGCACAGCTTACTCTCTCAAAACTCGGGGAGGAATGCCATTCGGGCCACCCACCTTCCTAACATTCCTCAGGAGCCCGTGTACCCGATCAAATGTAATCACAAGCAAGGTATAGGACACCTGAGAGGGAAGGTGGAGGAGGAGGAATGCCAGAATCGTCCAGGGTTGAGTTGGAAAATATTGGAAGCTGAAAGAAATTGGCCTTTCAGTTGGAGGAGTTAGCAACAAGAGCCATCAGATAGAATAGAGGAGGAAAGGCAGATCTACAAGTTGTTAGAGATGTTTTTGGCAAGAGTCCAGAGATTTGTCAGTAGGAGAACAGGAGGTTGGCGCACTTTCGTTTGATGAAAGCCCTTTGCTCGTCGAAGAGTATCCCTGCAACGATTTCTAATGAATGAAAATTAGCGAGAGTGATAGGAGAATGAAAATTTACCCTCGATAAGCGCTGTCTCTAGCCTGATTGGCCAGAGAGTAAGCACGATCGAACCATGGATTGGGGGAGAGAAAGATTTAGTCGAAGAAGGAATGAACCTGCTCATCCCGTCAACGATTACAGCTCCCACCTTAGTGGCAGAAGCCGAAGCGTCATCAGAGTCAAAGCAGTCATTCCAATTATAGTTAGCGTAGAAGCGACGCAAGGCCACCCAATCGGCCCGATCAAAGTGCCAGAAAAAAGCATAGGGCAGTATGGAGCTGTTATAGAGAAAGTATTAAAATTGAGAGATATAAGGTTGTGGTCAGATTTACCGATAGGAGCGAAAGTGGTGTGTATATTTAAAGAGAGAAAGACTAGTGGTGAAGCTTATAAGTTAAGTATGTTCAAGAGTGGTTGGGACGATCCGGAATGTGTGTGTGGGTTCTTTAATTAGTTGCTCCAGATCGTTGAGAATGCTGAATGATTCGGCCTCCTCCCCACCTAAATCAGTATGAGAGGACCCCACCCATTCAGTGTTGTGTACATTGAAATCCCCTAAATAGAAGACCTCAATATTTGGATGAGAAGATATAACAGTCTGGTGAGAAGTAGTAAGATATTCAATAAGGCGTGAAAATCTGTTCTGTTAGGGGAACAGTAGCAGAAGCACAAGATTATTGTAGTAGAAGGAAGAAAGTAGTAGAAGTCTTGTTAAATGCTTCATTCCTGTCTCACTCCGTAGTTCACAGTGAATTTACTCTAGTGTTTACTGACGGCTCTAAAACAGGGACAGTATGAGTGCGTCTGAACGCAAACTCTCCCATATCCTCCACCCTCATGCTTCAATTTTTATGGCAGAATTAATGGCTATAATGATTGCCCTTTCTCGAATTCTATTTCTTAACCAAGACCACTCTTATGTCATTTATTCAGATTCGCTCAGCGCCCTCCAGGCGCTTAAAACCCCTTATTCTAAAAACACAATGGTATCCGCTGTACAACAATTTCTTCAATTCCCGTAAAAAACAAATCCTTCTATGTTGGACCCCCTCTCATGTAGGGGTAACTAGCAATGAAATCGCTGATGGAGAGGCCAAAATGGCCTCTTCTTCTTTTAGGAGCTGTTCCAGGTACCTCCTGGATGCCATTCGATAAGGCCACCTCCCATCAACTGAATGCTATCCTGCTCTCCGACAAAGCTTTATAAAGGAAATATAAAGCCGAGCATTGGTGAGTTGTCTTCCTTTCACCGACGAAAGCGCTTACACGAGGCGATACTTGCACGCCTCCATATTGGCCACACCAATATCACTCACAGTCACTATATGTCACAAGACCCTCCCATCTGCAAATTTTGCCGTCGCCATAGCTCGCAATCTGTTCGTTATATCTTCATTGATTGTTCCCAACTGAACCCCATTGGCCGTCGTCATTTTCCTACTTTATGATCCATAACACCTAAAAGATTATCCCATATCTTATCTGAATCTTCCCACTTTAGCAATAACTCTATTTTCTTGTATCTCCAAAAAGTGAATATTCTTTACAACATATGATTTTGTTATGTAATATTAGGACTATTTATAATGTAAGGATATAATTTTATTTAGTTTTTATTTATTTTGACTGAATATTCATTTCGCCATTCATAGTTTTCTTGACATTTAAAATATGTATGTGCCAGGACCCACCCATGGAGTTGATTATTTAACCCAGTGTGGCCGCTTCTTTGCGAGCCGTGGTGGGTCCTGTACATTGAAAATGGTACAATAACAAATGTAACCGAACCATAAATTTAGAGGAAAGATCTCAATATCGTCTCTCATCATTTTTATTCCTTGACTGTCATTGTCTGAGGATATTAATACTCTCTTCAGAGTTATTACGAAAGGATGACAAAAAAGTGCTTGCCGATTATCATAATGATATCTTTAAATGATTGGAGTACAATGATACAATTGGTTGGAATAGAATTGTCTTGAGATGGGAAGACATTTATTTTATCATCAGAGCGGCCGTACTGGCAGAGAGATTCATTAAGTTCTTGCAACCTTAACATAAATTCAGAGTAACGTCATGTATTACTGAAAGTTAGCGAACTTTAATTCTGGCCTGTATTTTATTTAGTTCTTACTACTGAGCCGTGGTCGAATGATTAAAGTGTGCCGCAATTGACCTATATTTTAAGAGAACTTCGCTGACTCTTGTTTGAGATGTCACAACATTTCTAATGTTGATGACCGACGGAGTTGGTGTTGTTCACTCAAGAAAGAAACAGAATTTTCTCTATATTGGCACCAGCCTCTCTCATGACACAGTGAACATCATTTGGAGATAGGTTCCATTTCGCCAACATTCATTAAATACGTCACTCAGATATTCACCTGTATGACGTTCAGTGAGAGGTTCAGAGCATGACACAAAATTTGACTTCTGAAATAATTGTCAACGGCATGACTACTCAGAGAAAACAAAGAAACTCCTGATTGAGTATCTGATCATTCGTCGGTGGAGAAAGCTAGCTACTTGGATGATTATTTGATAAAGGTTATTAATTCTGAAACTTTAGTTCTAACTCTATCATACATTTTCTTTCAAATAATATCTCTGTAATATTTCCTTTGAGTAGTGTGTTAAAAGAGACCGACACTTTTGTTAGCCGTAAAAAAACAAGAATTTCAACGTGAAGAAACAGAATAATCCATTGTATAATTTCTGTAAATTTACTATATCTATCCTTTATGATTTTTCGTTTTATTGTCCCATATATTCGTATTTTATATTAGTTTTAGAGATCTGCTTCGTTCTTAAAGCTGGAATTGGGATCCTTTACCCTTTTACTCATTTTCCTTTCTACATTTTCCTTGTGTTTGTCGCTTAGATAGTTCTTAACCCAGATGTCTTTCATCCTTTCCGAGAAGATTCGATTGCAAAGTGTACGGTTTGCGTTGTCATGGGAAACAATATCGAAGTAATCCCAAACCACACTGGATAAGGATACCATTGCCGAATTGCTTCAACAGTTGATTTCGAGCGAATATACTCACAAATACGAGACTATCAATATTAATATTGCTAGATTTCGATTGCGACTCAAATTACTGTCACTACCTTCAAACGGCATTAGTCAACTCATTCTAATCAATTTCTCACAAAAGTTGTTAAATTTTCTAACAAGTTCCATCAGAACATTTTCTAATCGCATTCCGAGTTTCCGAGTGCGAATGCAAATGATCTACAGTATTTTTAATATTTGCGAATGCGAAAGTAAATGAGAAATAATAAAAAACATAGAATATATATATATATATATATATATATATATATATATATATATATATATATATATATATATATATATATATATATATATATATATATATATATATATATATATATATATATATATATATATATATAACTATATATATAATATATGTGTGTGTGTGTGAGTTTTCAGTGCGAATGTAAATAATCTAAATATTTTAATATTTGCCAATGCGAAGATCCAATGCGAATATTTAAAAATGCGAAGATATGTATATATATAACGCCATAATATAAATGTATAATAATATATATATATATATATATATATACTATATATATATATATATATATATATATATATATATATGTGTGTGTGTGTGTGTGTGTGTGGGTGTGTGTGTGTGTGTGTGTGGGTGGGTGTGTGTGTATTATTCTTTTTCACCTTTCCTCAAGAAAAAAATAGTCGCTGTAATTGTATAGTTACAACAATTTTAGTTTTTCTTGTGATTTACAAAATTAAAGATATCGTACGGTGTTAATACTGCAAGCAAAAATGTTTATAAGGTAGTTTGGAAAATAGATAACGGGAGTGCGTTCCAGGCTTTACCAGTGGAGTACATGTAAGATTGAGCATAGCTATTAAGTCTGAGGTCAGAGAGTGCATAGAGAAAATGAGACTGTGTAGAAAGGTGTGTCACAAGAACCCTTCTCAATGGAGGAGGTATGTGATTGAAAAGTTCAGAAGAGCAGTGTCCGCTATAATAGCGATGAAATAAAGAGCGACGCAACAATTTGATTGATAAGACGAAAAACTCTAGATTCAACCATTTGAAGAGGAGGAGTGAGTGGAATCACTCCAGATGCGTGAGGCATACTCTGTGCAGGAGCGAACGACACCCCTATAAAGATCAAGCAACTGAGGTGGCGTGAACAAATTCTGAATGCGCCTCAGAACAAACACCCAACCCTTTAGAAGCTTGTTTAAAAAGAGAAGCAATAGGAACCTTCCAATTTAGGTCACGAGAAAAATAAACACCAAGAATATTAAGGACAGACAAAGGTTTGAGTTATGTGTTTTCAAAGAAGATGTTATAACTGTGTGAAAGATTATGTGGAGTGGAAAGATGGAGGAACTGAGCTTTTGAGTAATTGAAAACAACCTTGTTCTCAATGCCCCAAAGAAATTCGAGAAAGATCAGATGCTAGTTGATCCAAGGGTGCCCTCCTAGCGTGAGCTAATTGTTGTTGAAAAGGACGTCTATCAAAATGACGGGAGTAATAAAGGGTGAAGTCGTCGGCATAGGAGTGGATATGTGATGAAGTAATGGAGATAGGTCTTTTATGAAAAGTAGAAAGAATTAGGGATAAAACAGAACTATGAGTTGCATCACTATTTATAGATTTGAAGGATGATCGGTGGCATTCACCAAAATACCGAAGGAAAGAGGATCAAGAAACAGAAAGACTACAAAGAAGATCGCTAGTAGAACGCTTCTTACGAAAGCCGTACTGGCAATCAGAGATAAGATTAGAAGAATTGAGATGTCTTCAAATCTTCTTGCTAGGATAGATTCGAAAACTATATAAAGAACAGAAGCTAGAGAGATTTGGCGATGGTTGGAAGGTTGAGATTTGTTCCCTTCTTTTTGCACAGGAGCACCTTTCCAGCAAGAAGGGAAAGTCAAAGTAGAAAGGCAGAGACGGAATAATTTAACAAGGCAGAATACAAGCTTGAAAGCACAAGTTTAGAGAACTATAGGAGGAATACCATCAGAACCGTAAGCCTTCTTATTGTTAAGCTCTGAAAAAGCAGAAATAACACCTTTTGAAGAAATTACAATATTAGCATAAATATGTTGGAGGGAGGTGGAGAAGAAGGAATAACACTGGAATCGTCTAAGGTGGAAATAAAGCAAAGGTTTGAGCAAAAAGTTCAACTTTAATTGAAGATAAACGGCAGTTATGTTGACGGAAAATAATAAAGAAGGGGAAGAGGAAGAAGCAAAGTTAAGAATTAACATTTTTTGAAAAATGTAAGAAAGGATATGAGGAAAAGGAACCAGTAAGATTGTTGCATTTTCTACTGAGAAAAGAATTTTTTTAGTGTTATGGAGAATATGTTTTTTCACGATTTTGGGATGAAATAAGTTGCAATGGTTTCTGGAATTTGAAAATGACAGTAATTCCTAAAGGCAGCGTCCCTGTGGCTAGTAGCACGAGAACAAGCAGAGTTAAACCAAGGTTATCTAGGTTTAGTTGAAGCAGAGTTAAACCAAGGTTATCTAGGTTTAGTTGAAGCAGAGTTAAACCAAGGTTATCTAGGTTTAGTTGAAGGTAAAGATCATGAGGTGCACCCCTCCATGCCAGAGATGAGGTTTAGAGGAGAGGTGATGTTCAAGAAAATGAAAATTAGATTTTAAACCGAGAAGGTTGCAGAAATTTATGAAGAAAAGAGACCGTACATCAAAACAGGCCGGCAATTCCGTGACGGCACCAACTCCATCACCGGAGGCCGTCAATGGCATTTAATGGTGATGAGGAGCCACCCCTATAGGCTTCTCCGACTAATCGCGTGGATGCTATTTTATACCTTTTTTTTCTTTTTAAGAGGTAAGTGTTGTCTGTAATTGTATTTTATGGTGTGTGATAAGGGAGAGCTTACTCCAATGTAAGAAGAATGTGGATATGAGCGCAAAAGGGAAGAACAATTGGGCACTGGAGTGCCATGGGATGTACTCTAAGACTCCATATATGCCCAATGGTGGGTAATCTCATCGCTTCAGGAGCGCTACTTCCTTCTCATTATATATATATATATATATATATATATATATATATATATATATATATATATATATATATATATATATATATATATATATATATATATATATATATATATATATATATATATATATATATATATATATATATATATATATATATATTTATATATATATATATATATACCTATAAATATATAGATATGTATACTTCTATCTAGATGTGCTATATACTTTTCTCTATATATATATATATATATATATATATATATATATATATATATATATATATGTCGGTGCGGTGCGGTGCGTGGTGCGCAAATTTTGGTGCGGTGCGGTGCGCTGTGGTTCGCTCTCGGTGCGGTGCGGTGCGCATTGCAAAAGAGCCGGTGCGGTGTGGTGCGGTGCGGTAGAATGATGGGTGGTGCGGTGCGGTGCTGGTGCGCGACCTCCCGGTGCGGAGCGGTGCGGTGCGCAAAAATCCGGAGCTCGGCTAACACTAGTTCTAAGCCGGTGACCTCATCGATCACACTTTCGTCTTAATTTGTAATAACAGTTTTGATGTCCAACACTTAGAGGGTTATTTCTAACATTCTAAGCTGGTGACATCATCGATCACACTACAATAATATTTTGTAATAACAGTTTTGGGGTTCACCGTTTAGAGGGTTAATTATAACGTTCTAAGCCGGTGACCTCATCTTTCCTCAGACTAGCCTTGAGTGGACTGTAAAGTCTTTGCTAGTCGGTGTTCTGTAGTTCTGTAGTTCTTCTTCTTCTTCTTCTTCTTCTTCTTTTCTTCTTCTTCTTCTTCTTCTTCTTCTTCTTCTTCTTCTTCTTCTTCTTCTTCTTGATTCTTGCTTTCTGATTCCTCCTCTTCTTCTTGTTTCTTGCTTTTTGATTCTTCCTCTTCTTCTTCTTCTTCTTCTTCTTCTTCTTCTTCTTCTTCTTCTTCTTCTTCTTCTTCTTCTTCTTCTTCTTCTTTTTCTTTTCTTCTTCTTCTTCTTCTTCTTCTTCTTCTTCTTCTTCTTCTTCTTCTTCTTCTTCTTCTTCTTCTTCTTCTTCTTCTTCTTCTTCTTCTTCTTCTTCTTCTTCTTCTTCTTCTTCTTCTTCTTCTTCTTCTTCTTCTTCTTCTTCGCGTAACTTTGTACAATCGTTACCAGTCTCACTCACATCCTTAAACCGTATTCGGATTATTCTCGTGAAAGCCAGATTACGCTCCATCATACTGTCACATATTTCTCCATTTATCACAAATCCCACTTCTCGGTTTGCTCCTCCTTACTCCTCATCATTCCCTCCCCCCCAATACATGAACTGTAGCCGTGAACCCAATACCACTTCTCTAGAACAGGTCTACCACGCCTTATTGAACCCAATAGCGATATATTGTACCTCTCTGCTTCCCTCATTATACCTGCTGTAGTTTCAATGGCCAATATAGTTCTTAATTTCTTATATTCCAAAATCCAATTATTGCCTAGGTTTTCAAGTCTGGGTTCGAATTCAAAAGAACAGTACGATTTCAGTAATTTGCCCACCTCAATCGATCTCAGAGGTGGTATTGCCACCTTAAGGCAATTAAGTTTTGAATTTGGAGTTACCTTATCATTCAATTGCCGTAATAAAATTGGTTTCTGCGACTTGAAAAGGAAAAGAGCTTGTCTTTGTTACCAAAGAATTTACAATTCTTACTGTTTTCCTTCCGACCAGAGAGTAGCACTGACTGGAAGTTTTATAAAATTACTGGTAGTTATTTCTCTTGCCTCCTTTTACAATTGAAAAAACAAATCTAAATACTGTCGTAGTTAAAGGTCAAATAGTTGTTACATATGCATACAAGATTTTATTTCAATAATTTCTCTGCAGTAATATTTTAGTTTTACATATTTTTCGTCCAAAATGTATAATTTTTAAGAATATTTTTATCTATACATACTTTTATTTCAAAATGTTTAATTTTTAAGAATAATGTATTATATTCTGATTAGTAAAGTGGAAGTTGCAGGCAAATTTTGTAACGAA
>JABUQX010061800.1:25000-52500 GCA_015478945.1 Trachelipus rathkii
ATATTTCAATATATGTGTGAATAATAAAATTACTACATGTGTTTGTGTGGATCAATTATACAAAAAATATTGTCATGTGATAAAAAGAGCTAATCGATATATCGATTATTTGTGAAGTACTATTGCGGTTGTATCGTCGGCAACTATTGTGAAATCGCTCTGTACATTAATATTGTGAAATATAAAAATCAAATGATTAATACTGATAATTGTGAAACTAATCTATATACTCATCCTTCCAGTGTGCCAAAATGTTTTATTAAGTTTTAGTGTCTTAAGCACAGTTTAATTGCTTTAATATGAATAAACTAGAAGAAAGTATTAAGTATACTATACCAAATTCTAATTATATGGAGCATTATACTATTGTATACTTAAATATTGTCTCCATACATTTTTAGGCGTTATCTGTGATTATTAAAAATGCCCATACATTCCTGATGTTTTTAAAGACTTTATTATGAAAAGCCACATAACTTTTAAAATAATGAAAAATATGGTAATGTGTGTGGTGTGGTCCTTAATTTTACTCCTGCTTTCTGTTGGCACATCCGGGGTTCGACCCCCAGAATGCACATGGTCAGAGGAAAGTAGTAGTGTTACTCCCAGTGCCAAAGAAGGAATTAGAGCTTTGTGCCATGTACGAACTTTGACTCCTTCCATATTGGATCAAGATACAGGAAATTCCTCTCTCTCTGCTCTTAATCATGTTGCTTATATTACGGCATTAACACTTAAATGCGCTCGTCAAGTTGTGTTCCAGTCTGAGGTTAAAGCTGCCATGTTTGTCTCATTTCCAAGACTGGAAGATTTAACGTTACTTAATTGTAAAGTTACCAATCTTCCTGATCATTTCCTGTCTGGACTTCCAGATCTCAGGAGATTAACAATTAGAGCTCACCACGAAGATTGGCCTGGTGCTTCTTTAAAATTAGAACATTATGCATTATCTGACTTACCGAGATTGGAAGTGTTAAATTTATCTTACAACAATATATGGGGCCTTCCTGCAGGAAATTTGTGTCATTTACCATCTTTAGCGACACTAAATCTTACTTATAACAGCCTTCATGACTTGGGGGATTTAAGATTAGGGGCTTCAGGAGGCTGCTCTCACCCTATTTTACATCTTCATTTAGATTATAATGAGATTAATGAGGTGAGAGAGAGAGGATTAGAGGGAGCAAGTAATTTACGACTTCTATCCTTAAGTAATAATCAGATATCTCATTTAGCAGACTCTTCATTCGAAGGATTATTTGAGCTACGTCATTTAGATTTGTCAACAAATAACCTTGTTGCTTTACCCCAAACGGCATTTAAAGATTTAATTCAATTAAGAGATCTTAGTTTAGCCAATAATTCCTTAACAGGTTTACCACCGAATCTGTTTGAGAATTTGAGTCATCTACTTACTCTTAATTTAAGTAAAAATCAATTAGATTTCTCACCTAGTAATGGCCAACCATTTATTGGTCTTATTCGGTTGGTTATTCTTGATTTCTCTTATAATGAACTTAGTTACATTGGTCCGAATACCTTTAAGGATCTTTATTCCCTTCAAGTATTATATCTTAGCAATAATAAGATTAGTTATCTCGAAGACAATACCTTTACCGCTTTAGCTAATTTACATACTTTACAATTGTCTAATAATAAGCTCTCTGTCTTAACTTCAAGTGGTTTTAGAGGTTTGTCAGTGTTGACTTTCTTGAACTTAGACGAGAATAACTTGTTTGAAATCCATTCGTCGGCCTTCGATAATTGCTCTTCTTTGCAACAAATAAATTTTTCTAATAACAAACTCACTGACATACCTCGAGCTATAAGCAAAACTTCACTTCTGAAATATTTCGACATAAGTAGGAATAAACTCCATACAATTGATCCTAAAAATTTTGAAGGCTTAGTACACCTTCAGAACCTTTATTTAAATCATAATCTATTAGGAAACATAACTGGTAAATCATTTGAAGATTTAAAAAGTTTAAAAATTCTTGATTTATCAAATAATTTAATAACTTATCTGCCTAATGGAACATTAAGTAAAATGTCGTATTTAAATGGTCTAAATATCAGTAATAATAGAATTGATAGTTTATATGGAATTGCTGTAGGTTTACATAACTTGTCTTGGATGAATGTCTCCCACAACAATTTAGAATGGTTTGATTATGCTGTAGTACCTCCTTCACTAGCTTGGATTGATATTAGTTACAATAACTTAGATAAAATTGGAAATCATTATAAATTAGAAGATAAACTAAACTTAAAGAAAGTATTTGCCTCTTACAATAACATTACAGAAATAAATTCGTCCTCAGTTCCTGATAAAATTGAGGAAATTTATTTGGATCATAACTTTATTGATTACGTAGCCTCAAATACTTTTAAGGATAAAGATAAAATATCTGTAATCAATCTTAGTTATAATAAGTTAACATTATTAGGAGATTCCTCTGTGAGGCTACAACTGAAACCATATACTTCATCTCCAACTCCTTTACTTTATTTAAATGGGAATATGTTGGAGTGTGATTGTGGTGCCGAGTGGCTCTTGAAATCAGCAAGTGAAGGTGTTGAGCAACCTGCTATTGGTAATTCTATCCTACCCCGTTTGGGAGACGTTACAAATGTAAAATGCAAGTTGCCTGGAATTTGGGATAATGTCATAGTTCCCGTTGTTACAGTGGAGCCTCACCAATTTCTTTGCACATACCGGAGGCATTGTTTTCCAGTGTGCCATTGTTGTGAGTTTGACGCTTGCGATTGTGAACAAACGTGCCCCAGAAATTGTACTTGCTACCATGATCACACTTGGACTAATAATTATGTAGACTGTGGTGAGGGAGGTTGGTCTATGATGCCATCAGGTGTGCCTATGGACGTGACACAGGCATTCATGGACGGTAATAATATTGGTGCTCTTACATCTCATGCATTAATTGGAAGAAAAAATTTAAAAACTCTTTACCTAAATAATTCTCAAATAACAGCAATACAGAATAGAACATTCAACGGATTAACTAGTTTAACAACTTTGAGGCTCAGTGGTAATTTATTAGAAAAATTGCATGGATATGAATTTGTACATCTGCAAAGCCTATTGGAATTGTATTTAGACCATAATAAATTATCTTATCTTGGAAATAGAACTTTCTCGCAATTGAGATCTCTCGAAGTTTTAAAGCTGGATCATAATCGCTTAACATCATTCCCTGTTTGGAATCTCGCTCTTAATCCCTTTTTAATTGAAGTAAGTCTGAATAATAATCCTTGGAGTTGCGAGTGTAGTTTTATGGCGAATATGCGTGCTTGGTTGGAAGCAAACAGAATTAAAAGTGTCAACGGAAGATTAATCACGTGCTTTCATAATCGATCTGGTGAAGAAGGAGGACCAATTCTTTCTGAGTCCCCTGTTCGATGCGATCATTACGTGGCAAATAATAATATTAATGATTTAATAGTAGATGATTATGTGATGTTAATAACAATAAGTATTTCAATTATATTGTTAATTATGTGTGGAACTTTTATTGCTGTAGCCTACAGACGAAGACTCAAACTTTGGGCTGTCACGCGATACGGAAAGAGACTTTTCGAGAAGTCATCATCTTACGTAGAAGATCGTGAAAAGTTATTTGATGCTTTCATATGTCATAGCGCAAAGGATTCAGCTTGGGTTTGTGGTTTATTAGCCCCTGAATTGGAAGCACGAGGATATCGACTTTGCGTTGCTCATCGTGATTGCACAGTCCCTTCAGCTCCGATCACAAGTCAAGCTATAAGTGAAAGCATCGGTTGTAGTCGTAGAGTTATAATGGTACTTTCGAGAGGTTTTATTGACGGTGAATGGTGTAGATACGAGTTTAAATCTGCCCACATGGATGCCCTTCGAAATATTAAACGTAAGCACCTTATCATTATTATACTCGAAGACCTGCCAAGATCCGAATTCGATACTGAATTAAATGCAGTTGTGCGTTCAACAACTTCTTCACTAAATCCTAGAGATCCACGATTTTGGGAAAGATTAAGAAGAGCCCTACCATCTATGAGGCACAAAAAGCGTCATAGCAGTTCAAATGGTTTAAACAAAACTGCTAGCCATCCATTAGTAACAATTGATCATCAAACTGAACCAGCGTGGCATCTTTCTGAAACCACGAAGAGTATACCTCATGTATCGAACCATTCTTTAACAGTGAATCCCTATTGGGAAACAGCTGTCACATCAAATGTCGTAGATGGAGGATGGTTACAACATGGTAGCTCCAGTATTGTAAAACCAAAGTGGTCACCTAATATCCAGTGTCCGTCTATTTCACCTATGAGAGAAAACAAAGAAGTAGATCACACTTATATGAGCATGAGTGAATGTGGAGAAACTCCTTCGGCGATACTATCTGGAGCGAAAACTCTTGGAGCAAAGGATGGAACTCATCATGTTCCATCATCAATTCAAAATCCAGCTTACAGCGAGCAGTTACCTTTGGACAATCGGTTGATGGATGTTCGGATGGGCAATGGAGATGCAGTACCCGTATCGACATCCCAACCAAGACCATCCACTTTGTCTGGACCTCTTTTCCGTAGAGATGGACCGGATTACTTAACGAGAAGCTGGATATTTCACCACCCTCAAGATCCAAATCAACCTCAACCGGGCCAAACTTACTTTGTTTAATTTGATATATATATATTATATATATATATATATATATAGGTAATATATAATATATATTATATATAATATATATATATATAATATATAATAATATATATATATAAATATAATTTATATATATATAATTCAAATAATATTTCTTAATACAGTAAATTATTATTTTAATGATATTATATAATAATATAATATATATATATATATATATATAATTTATAATTATATATATATTATAATATATATATATATATTAATATATATATATATATATATATAATATCAACTGTATCTCTATGGTCATCATTTTAAAGAGAATTTTATAAAAAGCTTTTAAGTTGTATTTATTATTATTATTATATATTATTTTATATTGTTATTTTAATTCTTATTATATTATATTATTATTAAATATATAAGTTATTATTTTATTATTACTATAATTATTATGTATTATTATTATTATATATTATATTATTTTATTTTCCGTCCTTTTTAAATTAAGTTGATTGGCCTCTTAATATTCTGTCCTCTTCTCGGTCACATCCCATCAAATATTATTATAAGATATAAATATTATATTATATATATATATATAATATATATATATTAATAATATAATATATAATATATAATGATATATATATAATATAATAATATATATATATCATATATATTATATATATATATGTAATATATTATAATATATATATACATAATTATATATATATATAGATATATATATTATTATATATAAATATATATATATATATATATATATAATATATATAAAGTATATATAGTATATATATCGCTTAAAATTTCCCATTATGTACGTTAATGAATTTTTCTATATTATTATTAATATTATATTATTATATTTATTATTTATTATATATTATTAATTGATTATTCTATATTACTTATTATTATTATTATTATATTATTATTATTAGTATTATATATCTAGTAAGTTTATTATTATATTATTATTATTATTATTATTATTATTATTAAATGAATACTGAAAACTTGTGCCCAAATTGACTGTTAAATCATATATATATATATATTATATATAATATATATTTATTAATAATATATATATATATATATATATATATATATATATATTAAATTAATAATAATGTTGAGTTTTATAGATATATACATATATAGATATATATTTATAGTAGATTAGTGGGTAGTTAGGTATAGTGATTTGTAAGGATATTGCGTATTATTATATATATATATATTATTAATAATATTATATATATATATATAGGTGTTGGGGGGATATATTATATATATATATATATATATATAATTAGTAATAATTTGTACAGAGTCTCATCCTGTATGTGTCAGTAAATTTGGGCGTTTGTTTGGTATTTTGGTAGCAGGTAGGCTCCGGATCAGGTGTAGGTGGATTGAGTATTTATAATATAATAATATAATATATATTAGTATGAATATATATATATAGTAATAATATATATATATATATATATCTATATATATTATATTTTTTTGTACTTGTAAATAATGATATTGTACAGAAACCTTTGTTATTATATATATATATATATTATATATATATATAAAGAAAACATATATAGAATCCGCACACCATATAAGTATATATATATATATATCTATATATACTATAATTTATATATAATATATAAAGGAAGATACGGTGATTTTGCACCCCCCAAACCAATCCGCCCAATTATCAAAAAACAAAAAAAAAAAAAAATTTTGGAAATAATATTAATAATAATCATAAAAATAATATTATTACTAATAATAATAATACTGATATTAATAACTAACTAAATATCTAAATTTAGAATATCGCTTTAATATTAAAAATTTTAAAAAAAAAAAATTTTTTTTTTTATTTTCGATATTTCATATATAATATATATTATATAGTTATAATATATATATATGCAAAGAAAAATTTGAATTATATATATATATGAGTAATGTACCTAATATTATATATTATATAATTTTATATCAACAAACAATAATCAATATAAATATAGATATATATTATATATATATAATATTATTATATATATAATGTATATACTATATATTATATATATATATATATATATAAGTAGTATATATTAATATATATTTAATATATATATTATATATATATGCAAAAAAAAATTTGAATGTATATATAATAATGATAATTCCTAATATATAAATTGAATATTTAATATTATTATTATGTTATGATTATTATTATGATATTATTAAAATATTCAATGTTATTGTAAGATGATTATTTATTATTATTGATCAGTATTATGAAACAATAATAATAATAATATAATAATTAATAATAATTAACATAATAATAATAATATGATCAATAAGAACATAAATTAATAATTAATAATAATAATAAAATAATTAATAATAATTAAATTAATAATATGGAGAAGAATAAATATTATTATTATTAATATTATAATTATTATTATTATATTATTATTATATTATTATTATTATAATAATAATTAAATATATAATGACCATAGTGTCTGTTAGAAACTAAAATATAATAATTCTTAATTAATCAATCAAATCTATAATAATTTCAAATAATAACATATTTTATAATAATAATGGGTTGGTAATAATTTTATTCATAATAGTTTGGAGAAGAACTAAAAGTTATATTATTATTATTTTTTTATTATTATATTATTATATCTATTAGTATATTTAATTATTATAGTATACTTTTATTTTATTCATTATTAATATTATTATTATTAATTATCTATTATTATTTATTATTATGATTATTATTATATTACATTATTATAATTAACCAATGATACTTATATTAATACCCTTGTTATTGTTATTATTATTATTATATTCATTATATTATTATTATATCATTATTATTATTCATAGTTATATTATATAATTATTATTTAACTTTGAACAGTAAATAAATTTTTAATCAATAATTTTGAAACACAGTCTTTTAACCCATAATAATTATAATTATTATTATTATTATTATTATTATTATTATTATTATTATTATTATTAATTTTATAATTATTAAATTGCTTTATTGCAATATATAATATTATTATTATTTATCCATTATTATTTTTATATTATTCCATTACTTATTATTAAAGTATATTTTTCGTTCAAGTGGTAACATAATATAATTTTTCAAACATATTAAACTGCAGCTATTTGTTTTATTTTTAGTTTTCAGATTAATAGACAATTCATGTTCTTGATACACATTCCTTTACACCAAGATCCCTGAAGGTGTTGCATTCTTTGATACCTAGAACTTTAAAATGTTGTATTCCTTGATACTGAGGTTATTGGTGGTCCTTAAAAGTAATTCATTGCTTATACCCGTATATTTCTAATTCATAAGGTGCTGTATCCTGATACCGAAACTCTTAAGTTGTATTCTTGATACCGAGATGTAGCATTCCTCGATACTAAGTCCCTTGAAAATAATGCATACCTTGATACTAGATCCTTAAAAGTAAGTCATCCTTGATACCAAGATCCTTGAAATGCTGCTTTCCTTGATACCGAAATCCTTAAAGTGCTGAATTCCTTAATACGGAAATTCTGAAAATGCGGTATTCCTCATTCCCTTGTTACCGATACCCCTATAATGCTTTATTCCTTGACACTAACTTCTTGAAGGTGCTGCATTCCTTGATACCGAAACTTTTAAGATGAATCCTTCATACCGAGACTGTTAAAGCGTCGTATTCCTCGAGCAGGGATGCTTGATGGAGCTGCTTTCCTTAATACCAAGATCCTCAGAGGTTATGTAGCCCTTACTATCAAGATCCTTAAAGCTTTTGAATTTTTAAAGAAAAGTGGAGGTTCTAACCCTTTTGTTTTGCCTTCTTTTCATAACTTATTTTAGCCTATTTTTATTTAGATCTATCTTTTTTTAGCCTATTTTTTTTACCTTGAATTTTATTAAACCTAGTTTCATTAGGATCTATCTTTTTTGTCTTCGTGTGGGGGTGGGGTCTTTTTTTTGTTCTCTTTTCCAACCTCCCATATATATATACATATAATATATATCATATATATATATATATATATATAATTATATATATATATAATATATATAACTATTGATATGTATATATATTATAATCCATACCTATAAATATCAATCAATCTGATTTTTATAAGTAAGACCTTGCCTTACTCAATTAATTTTATCAATATTATTATAATAATTTTTACCAACCTATTGTACTAATAATTTATATGCTATTAAATTATAATTATTATCTAATTATTATATAGTGTTTTATTTTTCATATATTATTATTATTAATTTTTATGACATTCTTTTTTAATATAAATTAAAAAATATTTACATTTTTATCTTAATTATAATTATTAGAATAATGAATAAAGACATATTATTATGATAAATAATAGTAATTATAAATGAAATAATAATAAATAAATAATAATATATATATTAAATAATGAAAGAGTTGAGAATTTTGAAAATGATTAATTAAAATGTTGTTTTGAGCACAACTTTAAAAAATAAAAAAAAAAATGAAAAATTAAAAATGAAGTGAGTGTAAAAAAAAAATTGTATGTTAATTACCATATCCCAATCAATTAGTATATAAAGGGATATGAGATCTATATACTACTACTAATTTCATAAACATATTATAAGATAATAGGCGGTTTTGAAAAGAATATATAAATATTTAAAAACAAAGGTCCCTAATGTTACCCAACCAAACCATAAATATTATATATATTATACTTATATATTACCTATCATGCATCTTTCTTATTTTTTTTTTATATGCCGTATATATATATATATGTACCTTTATTACTATATCATTATTTTTTTATTTCAACTATATATAGTTCGTGGATGATTCAGGCTAGATTTATGTGATCTTACGGTTATCACCCTTATTCATAACGCCTGGGAGCCATACATCATATATATAATACCCGTATAGTCATATACAGTTTTATAATATATATATATAGGTATAGGGGGGGTTAGCACCCCTTACCCCATATACATATGTATAATAGCCCTACCTTCTATACGTGTAGTATTAGGTAATGACCGATGCATATTAGGGACGGACTAACTTTTCACGAACCTTATTCGTTATCCACACTTCAGCATTCGATATTGGAGGACTACGTCATATCGTACTTATCCGTTATAGCCCCAGGTAAAATGTCGCTTACCTTTACCTGAGAGTATCTCGTAACACGTCGTACTACTATATTCCCGGGCCTGTATAATAGAAGGCCTGCACGTCCCAGGCTCACGTAGTATACACGTCCCTCGGATGCAGGTGTCAATGCTGCCTCACCCGTACAATATATATTAAGCTATTTATACTAGTCACTCGTCTGCACTTAGTCTACGCATTGCCAACTATATACATTCCGAATATCATCCCCCCGCATTCTTATCTATGCATAGCACTGACCTAAATTCATATTATAGGTATACTATATATATACTACTACTATTTACTAACCACTAATTATCCTTATTAGATCTATATATAAATCCTATCACACCTCTATTACATAACTCCCATTTCAATCTACCCCTAAATTCATAATTATTAATTCATCGGTCTAACCGATATTCACACTACTTTGTTATACTATTTAGACTACCTAGTTACAAGCCTAACCTAACTCTTACTTATATCTCTTACATACCCCATTACTCTATACCATCTCCTAATACTCTAAGGAGGTTAATCTATAATATAACTATACTACTCTGCACTAATATATTATATTACGCTACCTACCTTAATAATTTAATATATAGTAGAGTAAACGTCATTACTTTTTGAGTAATACACTACTATTAATATTTCATACTCCCTTACCTCTATCATCATACACATATTACCCTCCTTCTCCCCCTTTACTAATACACTCTAGTTATCTACTTAATACTTCTCTCGCTCCTGCTCTATATTCTACTCTTCTATACTATTATCTACAATATATGCTCGCATTATTATATCTGTACTTAATATTAATTTTACTCACATTCATCTCCTTTCCCCCTTCTTAACAACTATACCTCCATCCCAATAACTACAACTCTAATATATCAAAATACATCCCTAAACTATAATTAATTTTATTCTCTTCTCTCTTCCCCTTCTCTCCGTTCTAGCTTTATTCGTATCCCTTCTACTTTATCGATAATAACATACTTCATCTATAACAATATACCTCTAAATACTTTACCACCATAATTACCCCTAATTAATACTACACCCTATCCTATTATTAAATTCACAATAAATTCTACAAATTTATTATTAGTGAAAAATTAACTAACATCATCTCTATAATCTAAAAGTCCAAATTATTTTTTTGAGTTATATAATATATTATTTATAATATTTATGATACACCTTTATATATAATTATATATACAAATTCTATATACAATATATATAATGATATAATTAATATTTATTACTATATATAATATAAATATAATATATATAAATGTGTGTACAATAAAAAGCTAATAAAAAATAAGAAAATGACCCCATAACTTCTAAAATATGTATACTGAAGAATTTGAATAGTGCAACAATCTATATTAGCCATTATTGTTGCCACTATCATCTATCTACTATCAATATATACATTCTAATTAACTACATATTATAAACCGAATTTAATACTACATATATATATATACATATATATACCAGTATACTATACTCTCACTATTATCAATAATAAACTACTATATAAACATCCTAGGAAATTCTGTCACATACAAATATCAACTACATTAAATATTCATTAGTAAGTCTCTTTATACTTGTACCGACGCCCTCATCCACTGCTACACTTCATTAAAATCTCGAAAAAAACATATTTTCAAAAAATGTGCCGTGTTAGACACATATATAGTGTCGAGCGCTCCATCCATCAACTCGTCGATACAGTCTCTGCTCTTATCTAACAATCTGTATCGGCATCAAATACTCTCCTTGAGTGTCATAAATATCACAGTAATATATAATACTATAGTAGTAATCAACACACACCATACAACATCACTACAGCGTATGAGCCATTACACATGACATACTAGTCTAAAGATTTGAAAATAAATAGCCTATATTTCTTTTTGAACATCCATTTTATTCATTGTCTATTGTCCTGTACTATCCCGTCACATACCATATACCATCATTGATTGTTTAGATGACTGGTGATCTAATTAATAATACACCCGTTCTCCTTATAATTAACTTCCCTATATATATATATATCTAATTATATCTATTTAATTAACATATAATATTTATATCTACCTATACAAAGTATATATACATGTCTTTCCGGGACATTGTAAGAAAATATCATAGACATACGGTAATATTTGCTTAAAATCTTAATTGGATGATCATATTTTTGATTTTTACCTATTATCTTCGCTCATTTACAATTCTTTTATTGCTAATCCTCATATAATACTAATACCATAATATCAACACTAAAACGGCCTTCCATGCTATCAAATACAATATCATAAATACTATCCCTAAAACTTCCTTAACAATAAAACCTAATATTAATATATATATATACCTTCTATAATACCCTACGATCTACTAATATATTATATAATATTAATATATATCATATATATACTACCACTAAGAAATGTATTAATAAATATTAATATATTTATATAATAAATAAGATTAAAATAAAAATATAAATATATATAAGAATATATATCATTATATAATATATATATATATAATTATAATATAATATATAATAAATATATATAATATATTAATTAATATATATTAATATATATATATATAATATATAATTATTATATATATATAATAATATAAAATTATATATAATATTAGATATTAATATAATATATATATATATATATATAATATAATTAAATCAAATGATATAAACTGTATATAACTATATAATATAATAATATATAAAGCCTAAAGTATATAATAATTTATAAATAATACTATATTATATATATATCTAAAAACTACTAATATTAATAATATAATAAAAATATAAAAATATATAATATATATATATTAAAATATATATATAATATATATATAATATATAATTTATATATTATATATATATATATATATTAATCGTTATACTATCAAACTATTGTCAATACAATTCATCCTTATTTGAATATAAATTTTCTTATTAAATAAAAATAAAATAAAATTATATTTATATATAAATAATGATCCTATTTAAATAATAAATTAAAATTTCTAATAAAAATCGAAAACAATAAGTAATTAATAAAACCTTTACTTACATTTTATCTCGTTTGCATCCATCTTATACTTAATCACACATACTAACTTCTTGTTCCAGTAGTAAACTAACCCTTACTAAGGCCCAATTCCGCAGATTATAATGAATATAGCATAATTTCTTTATCATTCAAACGTTAAGATAGTTCTTACGGCATTAGTTTCCTTGTTCAGATAACACCCTTCGAAAGATAACTTAGTACGCCTTCCCACACGTTATGATTGCTGTTCTTGAACTTCTTTCACTTCTTCATCCTACTCACTTCTGCACTTCTCCTTCTTCTCTTCTCCTTCTTCTTCTTCTACTCTCTCTCTTCTTCTTCTCTCTTCTTCTCTTCTTCTCTTCTTTCTCTTCTTCTTCTTCTTCTTTCTTCTTCTTCTCTTCTTCTTCCCTATCTCTTCTTCTCTTCGAGAAATAGCAAGTTCAAATAAGAAATAAATATCTTATATCTACCGATATTCCTATCTAAGTATATATATTATATACATTATATATGTTATTTACGTAAATTGCCTATATATTCTATATCAAATACATACATACTATAATACATTAAATATATCTATATCAATAGTAACGGTAATTTAACTACTCCAAAAATTTAAGAAAATTCAATCAAGGAAAATATGAAAACTTTTAAATAATAAGTAGAAATTTGAAAAAGCGAAGGGGCCAGGGCGGACCGCGCGCTAATAACATCTTTTCGGGCTCTTATTAACCTATTTACACCGGCAACCCGCCCTAATAAAAATAATATTTAATAACCAATGCAATGGACTTCAAGATAAACACTGCTGCTGCCATCATATATACGTATAGCATGGTTTGTTCAAGTTAAGAGATTCTAAATCATTATTCATTGTTACATTATACAAATATGCTATTTATTTGGTAATCCATGAGCCCGTATCAAATACTTATTTACCTACCCCAGTATCCCTGCACACCTAGATATCAACCGTGGAAATCTTTAAATAATATTTAGAAAATATAAATTTCCAAGTACTGCTTATTCGAACTAGTTCACACCCGTTATCGTCTACTTAGCGAAAGGACCATAGCTAATCAAGAACACATAATATATTCCTACCATTCTACAATCCCGCGTATAACTGCATTATATATATCAACTTTATTATAATTTAATATAAATATAATTATTATAAACATATAGATTATATATATATATGACTACTCTATAAGATTACCCTATCATACTATTACTATATTGATATACACACACACACACCACATATATAATATTTCTATTATTATATATATTTTATATAATTATTATACATATATTCTTATAATAAATAACATATAAATTAATATATATATAATATATTTCACGCAGATGGGATATTGGTGAGGATTAGGCTTATCAGGTATAGATTAGGGCGATATCTAAGCCACTGGCTACCGTATCATCGGCGTAACTTAGGGGGGCCAGGGGGCCATGGCCCCCCCGAGAGAATTCGTACTTAGACGACTAAGAAAATGATTAAGCAGGCATATCCATGGGAGAGTAGGATAAAATGTGCGCAGAGGTTCTAAAATTAACATTTATATAATCTGCGCCGCGCTCTAGCCGGAAACAAATATGTCAAGTCCTTAGCTAAAATAAACTTCGAAAGCCATCGAAAACGAATAGTGCAAAATCTTACCAACCATATCCTTCTATCACCCAGCAGACTTAAAGACAGCCACAATTCATTTTCTCGTAAAGAATTTGGATGATTTACTATCAGTATAGGCAGATGAGTTTTCACAATCATCCAAAGATAAATTTGGAGTCTCCTTCAAATTTGTCATACGGAGCAGTGTACATTACATATACTGCCAAAGATGAATTCAATATTGTCAACATTTCATAATGGCAAGATCTCGAAAGCACAATCGAAGATTTAGTAAAAGCAGAATGTGGATTCGAGGGAACGTTGAATGCACACACGAACAGAACTCAGTCCAAAAACAGCTAATACACGCGATCCTAGTTGCCGTCTGGTTTTGTTCACGCAACGTTCACAATCTTCCAGATAATTCGCCATCTTAGTGCCAATACTTCTAATTTACCCATCGTCTATCTCTCACCACGTAGGAGAGATAGCTTTGTCCACATTCAGATGCACCTTCTGAAAACCTACTTAGAAATACTTGAGATAAAAGAACTTACAGAATTGCCCTCCTCTAACATGCATTAAAGTGGGGGAAGAGAGAAACGGAAGGATAGCTTAGTCTCGACCTGCTCGAGCTCTCATTGCCCGTCAGAATTACATTACTATTTAGTAGTACTGAGGTTGATTAAGTAATTTATAATAGAAGTATTCACTCATTTAAATCGATAGAACATTTAATCATGTGGTCATCACACTTTGATAGTACACTGTACATATCCTGTACCTACCAACTGGCATTGATCTTTTGAGGTCGACCATGCTACGATACATACGCTATTTGGCGTGGTCGGCTTTCTATATTATTCATACCAAAATAACGGGGCCCTCCGGTACGGACATACTATCAGTACACTGTTTGCCTAGCCTATACTAAATATGATACATCTATCCTACCTCGGCGTGGCGGTATCGTATCGTCGCGTGCTTATTTTCGCCTCCTCGGGGGATTACCTACTTTACGCCCTACTATACACCCTCTAGTCGCCAGTCCCTATATCATCTATAATACTTATATCACAGCCTACCCTGCTGACTATTCAGTACTTAAGCCTACTTGCATGTGCCTATGAGCTGACAAAGTAGGCACAGACTGCCTCCCCTGACACCTACGCTAATAAGCGCTCCTGGGCTCCACATTAAAGGGTACACTTAATACCATACCCTAGCTGAGCTACTATCCTATAGAGCGGCTCTGATACCCCTTACCAATATTTTATCTCAACACCCCGCTCTCTTTCACGTTACGCCTTACCTCTCGCCAGTTATATTTCCGATATGGCAGTGAAACCGTACCACCTTGCGTTATCTCTAGTACTGTCAGGCTACCAGCCAATACCCATCACCTAACTAATCCTCCCCCTGCCTCTATAAGTTCACATACGCTCTCCTCCTCCCTTCCTCCCCGCTAGAACCGATTTTTGTCATGGCCACACGACCGAAAGAATTTCTGGATAGCGCACAACTGTAGAGGACATTTTGAGCAGTATCGAACATGGTCCCACTATTACACGCTGAGCTTATGCACCAAAAGCAGTGCTTACCGTTACACCCTTTTACCTTCTAGTTTTGATCCCAGCCCGTCACATATTATATCAGCTCCATAAATACTAACTACTGCATCATATCAAAAGAATATTTACGCTACTTCACAACTTAAAAAAGGACATTAAATGAAGCGACGATTTATCCATAAAACCGGAAGGCTTGTATAATGCGCTATATGATATACCAGTACTAAAAAATATCTTGAAGACGATCCAATCTGAGGCGAAGCTTCAAATTTCCAAAGACCCAAGAGAATTTATGTCAAATACAATTCCACTAGAGTCACTATGAACTGAATGTACAATTCATATCAAAGCACTTTTCATCTTAGTTTTCATCTGGATTCTCATCTAGAAAAACCTTACCGATGAACGGTGCGACTTCTTATTCTCCTATTGCTGATCATATTGAAGAATATTTAGGTAAACGAAGTTATTACAAAATCCTCTCTCTATACCAAATTTGCTTGAAAGATATCTTAGAGACATTAATTTACTATAATATAGGTCCCTGAATGCTTAGTACTAATAGTAATGACTAACACCTGTAAGAGATCACTAGAACCATATGCCTCCCCTTAACTCTTATATATAACAATATAAATATAATAGTATACCGGTATTCTATATATATAGATACTAGACTCAATATAAGTATGGCAGTTATGTTACAAATTCGCAGCGATCAACCCCCAAAAACAAGATGTCTACACTAGAGAAAAACAGTTACGTAGATATGCAATAAATATAAATTAGGTTGAGGAGGTCACTACAACGTATAATCAAAAGGTAGAAATCCATTATTACTAATTCTATACAGGCAAACTATGCATTTTACATTTGGTAATACGTCTCCCAAAAACGAGGTATTAGATATATATATAGAATACCAATAGTCAAGTATATATGCGCTACTACACTACTCCTTCGTATGAAAGCCACTGCTACAACATCAAAGCTTAAACCTTATTCCTGCTTTGTCAGAGGAGTACTGGGAGTGTAGATAGAAAGTAGATCGCTTTGTATATCTATGTATTATTAGGAACACAGACGATGAGCAGCTTATATTACGTCTATAAAACTTAATAAGTCTGACCAATTTTAGAACATAAATCAGAGAATACAGATGCAGTTATTTTGTTGTTTGTTTCGCTTTTGAGTTATTGTAGATGGTAGTAGAATTAAAATGTTTATCATTCACTTCATTATTTAATATAATAATTTTCATATCAGAGAAGTATTTGTGAGAAGTCTAGTACTATTATTGGTTATGAGGAACGAGTATTTTAGTTATTCCTTGTGTGAGATTATTAGTTGTAATATGAATAGTAGTCAAGATAAGTCTTTATTTAAAAAGTTTTAGTTTTATCTATTTTATCTAAGTCAGTTAAATGATCCAATTATAACTATGTGAAATTTTAGACTTTAATTATATCAAATCAAGCAGATGTATGTGAGTGAAAGAAAATATAATATAATAAGAGGATACATACAATTATAATCAAATTCTACACGAATTGTTAGTTGGAGATCATTCCATCACAAGACAGAATGTAAAAATTCACTCTATCCGAGATTATTCCATTATAATTATATATTATATGAGTATTTCATAATTACTATTTGAATAATTTAGACATATATTAAATATTACAGACAATTTATTATTATCTCTAATTGTATTATATCAATTTAAGTTATCAGATAAGTAATTATTAATATCATAATTATATTTTAGTATAATATCAAAGTAATTATTTTATAATATCATTTTTTAAATCTACTAATAATTAGTTAATTTTACTGTAATTATTCATTCCATTAATATATAGTCATTTTTATATTATTATGTATTTATTAGTTTAAAGAGCATAACGTCTTATGTCTCACTAAGGGCCTTGAAAATTTTTATGGATCAATTTCATTGGAGTTTATTCTCCTCTATGGCGCACACAATGTTCAGAAGGTGAAGTATTTGCTAAGCTTGAGTAGTCAGTGAGTTGTTATTAGAAAAAGTTATTTGTCATAAGTATTATGAGCAATCTAGCGAAGGCCGGCGATGGATTTCTACATCAACAAGTTTATTCCTCGTCTAAGTTCAAGAAAGTCAACACGACAAACCTCGTAAAACCCTTGGAAGTTAAGATATGATGGTTTGATGCTGCAAACTTCTCTCAAACTTGAAATAGTGTCCAGTTGCGACAATTTGTCGATCGATTTTTATATTGTTAATGTCATGATTGTTTAGCATCATTTTTATCGCCTTGTAAGCTGATTTTAGATGACACTTAGGCCTTTCGAGATAACTAATCTTTCATGATTGATCAATGCAATTTAGATACGAAACTACCGAGTAATTCTTGTTAAAGGGGAAAATTCATATAATCCTTACGGTCATTCGGACACAATGATACTTAAGTTTAATTAATAAGTTAATTGAAAAAATCAAAGAAAATATTACATCATAATTCATGTATATTAATTTAATATTACTCATATTATTAATTAAAGTTCCACTTAATAGAGTACATTTAAAACCTATTATTTAACTTATAAATATAGTAAGTAAGTAGTATGATCTCAAATTTTCTAAAAACTACGCTCTCGGTTAGTTTAAAATCTCTGTTAAGGAATTAATTTGCGAAAACTAAAATGCTCGTTAAATGAAATTATAATCACTTTTAATATCCATGTTTTGATAAAGCAATTTCAAAGATATTTGTTGATCAATACTTAAATGATAGTTAGCTCAATATAAATCCTTTCAGAATGCATGAGTTCATGTCTATAATAAATGATTTAACTGATTTATATTACTTTATAATGTGAATTAGATAAATTCTGAGAAATTTTGTGCCTGCGCATTATTGTTTATGCTTCTTATTAAATCAGTTCATCTTAACTTTCCACTTCATTAACTCACTCAACTTATAATAATAATATGTATAGAGATGTAAAAAGTGTAGAGTCAGATCTCTGAGTACCCTAATATTATTTTCTAATAAAATTCTCCCAAAATTCAATATGTATATGAATTAATTGTATAGATATAGATTTAATGTAATGATTTTCAAGATTCTAATATAAAATGAGTCTAGTGTATTAAATATATTCACCTCTCATTTATCTTGTATTATCTCACCTCTATTATTATTGATTATTAATTTATTAACTTAATATTATTATTATTTCACTTCATTTTCTCGCATTTTTTTTTATGATCAATGTTTTATTCCTTGTTGATATTGTCGACATTATTATTATTTATTAAGGCCTAAATTTATTAATAAATTAATTAATATAAATGAAATAAATATATTGTGAGAAATGTGTTCAAGATAATATTTGGTAAAGCAATGGACAAGTGACTTGAAAACTCAAGGTTTTTTAATACAACACCTTGTACGTCACCACAAAATATGCACACACACACACACACACACACACATCCACATACACATAACAGCACACACACATATATAACTATATAGAATCTTTAGTATAATACCATATATATCTAATATAATATATATATATATAATATATATATATATATAATATAATAGTACTATTATGATACTATATTATATAGGAGCTTTTTTTAATTATCCGGACACGCCAATTTGACCCTGATCCGTGAGTGTTTTAAAAATGATATAATATAGCTTGTTGTAAAATTAATAAGTAATGGTTACAAGCATACTTTGGAAGGAAAAGAAGCAGTTAAACATAAAAAGTTATTTTTTGAAACATAAAGTTAAAATGTTTCCAAAAGTTAGTTTTTGAAACATGAAATTAACATGTTTCAAGTTTGTGTAAAAAACTAAACTTTATTATCCATATTTTATATCCTCTACCAGAAAACCTGTTTAGCCTGTCAGCCGGGACAGCATCCTTTGCCATTACCATCTATCTTGCAGCACCTGCTCTTACATTAAAGTTTGACCGACGGGAGTCCATGTTTCTTTCATTTCCTCAAAGGTCTTTCTCTTCTGACCCTTACAAAATTTTGGCTCTTCCCCCATTCTATTTATCGGTGTCTCCAGATATTCTCACCACCACTTCATTCAGGATATGTATTTGCTTCTCTCCTATCGCCTCTTTCATTCTACCTCTTCAGGTTTTCATCCCATAACAATCTTTCCTTTTTGTATTCTTGTATTATGGATAATTTTTTCTAAGATTCGTTTATATTCCTTCTACGGATGATGTGTTAAATATATTATTCTTTATTTCCGACAAAAATTTATTCCTCCTTTTCTTTAAATTAAATATTGAAGTTTAAAAGATATTCTCTCTCTCTCTCTCTCTCTCTCTCTCTCTCTCTCTCTCTCTCTCTCTCTCTTCTCTCCTCTCTCTCTCTCTCTCTCTCTCCTTTTCAAAACACAGTGTACTTGTCCATAACATTAAGAGAAGTCATATAAACCGCTAACAGCAAATACTTATTATTAAGTCTTGTATATCTACATCTACTTACTTGTTTTACTTTTTGTTCAATCTTATCACTCACCTTTTACAGGTATTGGATTTTCTCCTCTCTTCAATCAAAACCTCCACTCTAATATAATATTTCCTTTGCACTCTTTTATATTCCTTCAGTCCTCATTCTCAATACCACCTCTTCCAATCTATTGTAAGAGACTGATGTAACTTCAATTAAACAACATTCATATATTCACCTTTCTTTCATTTGAGGAAATAACAAAAATAATGTATTTTGGTTAAATTCTCCCGTATTATTTTTATCTTTCGACTTTGTTTACCTTTGTGAACTCGCCAAAGGGGCGGGGGCGGGGGTGTGGGGGTGGGGGATTTGGATGGAAACCTAAAGGTTGAGTTCATAATCCTCATATCATTCCCTATATATAAGCTTATTAAAATCTCACTTTGATATATTATTTGTACATATATATATATAATATAAGTATATATATAATCTATATCATATATTCTATAATATCATATATATATAATTATATAGAATATAATCGTATATATATCTATCATACATATAATATATATATATATAACCCATATATATACTGAATAAACTAGCGTAGTATTTGACAATCAGTACTCTCCGATATGCCAGCTTCCAAAAATGGGAATCCCCATCAAGGTGTTGAAGCTACTTGAAGTTTGGAAGCTGGGAAAGGTTCTACTCACGAGCGCAAGGTGAGCTTCGTACATTCTTACAAATAAATACTACATATATCATTACCTAATTGTCCAGAAGAGTATGCCAATATAATCCTCAAATACAGTAATACTATATATATATCTTTTAAATATATAAATATATAGTATATAATATATAAGTATATATATATATTATATAATAATAAATATATATAATATATATATATTAATATATATATACTATATATATATATATACCAGAGGTGGGCACCCCGCTCATTTAGGGTCAGTCCGCTAACGCACCTCCGCACCTCGAGAAAACGTAGTGCGCTAGCGCGATCCTCCGCACTTATTCAGACAATCAAACCTTCCGCATCACAAGCCGCACGTCCGCACGTCTCTCCGCTAATAATGTGCGACTCCACAACAATCTTAAAATTAATACAAATGTATAATATATTTCAAAAAAATTTAATTTATAATATTATAGAAAATTGAAATGAATAGTTTGTATTACAAAATTCAGTCGTCTCAAAGGACAAAGAGATCCAGATTAAGTTTCAGAAAAAGATTTAGGTGCCTGAAAATTAAAAGCAGTTAAGGCCTGACCTCTTCTGCCCTCAAAATACCAATACCAAACTAAAATACTTCGCTCTAACGCCGCAGAACTAGGGAGAGGGTGTATTAAATATTTTATGAACAAAAGATCAACCAAATTCTTGCTATGCTGGAAAGGGAAACGATGCCCTCTCCCGGTGAAGAGGAGTGCTGGTGTAGTTCACTTCCACCAGTCCATTGCTAATTTAAAGTCCTCGCCTAAATCATTCTGCCTTCCTTCTGAAATATTTTTGACCACCCTGTCCATCCACCCATAAGAAGCTCTATTTCGTCCAAGACTTTAGTAGAATCCATGAAAAGCCTCGACTCCTGCAGAGACGATGCTAATGCTACGTATCAGCGTCGGTCAGCTTATATAGTATTTATAATATATAAGTAATATATATATATATATAAATATACATATATATATCTTTATATATATATAATATAATAGTATATATATATATATATATATATATATATATATATATATATTATATATATATATACCTAGTAATATATAATGAGTTTTCCATTACTTATCTTACAATGTACCATATATATAACCTATAATATATATATATATATTATTATATCTATATATATATAATATATATATATATATATAATTATATACACAATATAATATATATATATATATTATATAATATATATTGGGTTTTTACACAGAATTGATTTAGATATGCCTAGTTATTATAGTAATAAAATAATTAATTAAAGTTATAGATGAGGGAATAGCTATTCCAGCTCATAAAATCAAATAAATGTTATTATTATATAGTGTACCTTTTAACGAACTGGCTTGAGATTTTCTTTGGGACTGCTTTTAATTTATTAAAAAAACAATAAGTCTTAGACTAAAAGTAAAATAGTTATAAACTTAAAATAAAAATTATATTTCTTATTTATTCTATAAGAATTCTTAATAAGTAACTATACTTCTTTCATTTTTTTAAAAAGGTGCGGAACAAAAGAGCGAATACTTTCTTTTGGATCCGCACCGGCAAGTCCGCTAATTTTCCTCGACGACTCCGCCGGTCGCTTAGTCGCCACTATCTGCGTCACGTCCGCTCGGAGGCGGACTAGCGGACTAAGCGGACTAAAGAGCGGAAGTGCCCACCTCTGATATATACATATATATATTATATATATATACTATATATTATTATATATAATATATATATATAATATTTATATATATATATTATATCATATATATATATATAAACACACACACAACTATATATATAAATATTTATATATATTATATAATTTAATATTATATATATATAATATATACGTTGCTATTCTTGGAAATCTGGTTATCTATACACACACAAAACAATGCCTCTGAACATTTTAGCGGAACACACAAACAAAATCTTGATGAGTTCTTGAATCTGTTTAATACAAACTCAGATCCATATGTGAAATCTGAATTAATAAATCGTTCGGATAAATTGATGAAATCTTTGTCAGCATTTCGGGACACAGTAATGCAAAATCTTCTCAGGACAAACATGTAAACAATGCTCTAGGTAATCTGTAAGTAAAAGCAGTGAAGTCTATATACATAACGCTATTATAATTTACAAAATTTATAACTAAAACAACAGTTGCATCTTGCAACCAGGACAGAGAGAGGAAGAAGCTATCATTAATAAGTGATGTTAAGACTGTCTCATGTGAACCTGATCTCTAAATTTTCCACTTAAGCTTGTTGGCTAGGATTCTGTGAACAGAATTGTAAGTGAGATAGACTTATGGGATCGATGTTTGTGAAGCTATGGGTTCTAATGTTATCACAGAGAGAGAGTAAGGGATGTAAAATATGTTACTGTCTAATCGATGCCACCTCTATGTTCATCACCCTGCCAACAGGGAGTGGCGCGGGGCTCGCCAGCATAACCTGCTCGTGAGACACGACACACACACAGGAAATTTAAATATGACTGAAGAACGCACAGCAAGAAAGAAGAGAGGCGTTCTTTAAGATTATACTAGGCGCACCTGTGGACACGAGTTGGGGAAGAAGGAAAAAAATGAATTTAAAATGGCGGGATGGCAACTTTTGTAAGAACTTTTGAGTAGTTCATTTTAATTTTAACTGTAGTCCGGTCGGTGACGTAAAGGAAGTTGATAAAAATGGCTGTCCTTGGTTACCAGACAGAGTAACGGTTGTCAATAGAATACAGGATTCGGTCAAAAATCTTCTCACAATTAACATAATAAATTAATGAAGAGGGATACGAGATTTGTTTTGAAAAATTCCTAGCTTATTAAATTCTTTGGGAAGTTCTTGAAAATTAGATGTTAGATGAAAGGCTGTAAAAACAACAGCCATCATAGCAATCATTTATATACGAAAGGGACGTGACTGAAGAAATTTTGAGACGTTGGTAAAAGTAAGGTTTTCTGGAAATACATCACACTCTCAGAGTGTTGTAATCGAAGAGTTCCTCTCGAGCCTCGACACTGATATCGAGAGAGACAGCGCACACCAGCTATTGTTGATTCCATTCTTTAGTGAATTATATCCAATGTAGTGTTATTAAGAAAGTTTAGGAAAGGTGTGACTTTATGTGGCATCAGAAACAAAAGGAGAACAGTGTCGTCCATATAACGTTGAAGTAGAGATATGGTGATTGATATTGAAGGGACCAGCTTTGTCAGCCAAATAGACTCATAGTGCTTTAGATAGGCCGTTTCATTAAAAATAAGCACTAAAGGAGAGCGCTCTTCAGTCCATATATAAATATTCTGTTCTGGCTTGCGACGAGCACCTTATGTTGGCCACACTCAGGCCAACTCTCTGTCAGGATGGATGAACATAGAGGCTGCTCGGCTAGAACCGGCATATTAATACATCCCCACCCCCTCCAGCATTAAGGCAACCATAGCTTTACGAGAAATTCATCCCATAGTCTAGTCACACTTTACAACTTCTTCACAAACCCAACCAACAACTTGATCATGAAAATTTTAGAATTCAATTCATATCATAGCAGTCTTAAAAGCCATAACGTTAATTAAACGATAGCGGTTCGTACTTCAACCTGCAACGTCTCGAAGTTATAACACTTTGTAAATTATAATAGTGTGATGATATACGACTTCAATGCCTTTTACCCCCTACAAGTACCTCGGCATTATTACCCATGTTCTGTCCTGAAGATGGAATGACTGCTTCCCGAAACGCTCGAACAACAGATTTCATCATATTGACAGAAACAAGTTTATTATTCAGATTTCTACAATGGTAAAGTATCCCAAGCTGCACTGTTGCACAAATTATTCCACCAACAGATCGTTCACGAGCATCATGATCGTTATATAATTAACCGATAATATATATAATATATAATTATAGTATTATATATAATATCCTTATATATATATATATATAATATATATATATATAATATATATATATAATTCTAACTAGTATATATATCATATACTATATATATACACACAATATATATACCCCTCCTGTATACTATTTAAAATTCTTTAAACTCTATATATATACTAAAACACCACATATATATTATATATATATATATACTATAATAATATATATTACTATATATATATATATATAATAATATAATATATATATATATATATATATTATAATATAAGTATATCCTCTCTCTCTCTCTCCATCTACAACTCTCTCACCACACTCTCTCTCTCTCTCTCTTCTCGTCCTCTCTCCTCTTCGCCTCTCATCTGCTCTCCCCCACCCCCCCATTCTCCCCCTTTCCTTTTCCTTATAGGATATAGGGTATTAAACCAAGGAGAAATAAAGGCGTCCTCCATAGACTGGATCATCCTGAATTTTGTGATGCTCATACCCAGCTGTTTCGCTCGGATGACACGTCACGCTTTTCAAATTTTCACATTGGTGAGAGAATGAATCTTCATAATTTAGATAACTATCGACTAAGGTTGGCCGACGCACCATGTGCGGTGCGGTGCGGTGCGTGGTGCGCACATTTTGGTGCGGTGTGATGCGGTGCGCCACACAAATCCAGTGCGGATCGCGGTGCGCATTGAAACATAGAAGGTGTGGCTGCGGAGCTACAAAAGTAACTTTTGGTGTGGTGCGGTGCTTGGTGCGGTGCGGTGCTGTGCGCAAAATTTCGGTGCTTGCCCAACCCTACTATCGACTTACGTGAATTTTTATCATTTTTAATAAAGAATATTTTCCCTCTCCAGGCACCGAATAAGGTTATAGACGAAGCAGGCTACCATCTAGGGTCTACCCTCAAAAGAGGCACCCCCCCCCATACCACAGGCCCTCCATCTAGGATCCTACTCAATAAGGACCCCCCCCCCCCGATCTTGTCAAAATATACAATTAAATTCTGAAAAATGTTTGTTCAAAATGGTTGTAAATTTCTTAAAAGATGTGTGATGGTCTTTCAAACTTTGAGAATATAAATTTTTTAACGTTATTTAATATGCAACTTTCATCACTCTTTTGGTTGCAAGATGTGTACTCTTCGGATGTGGATGGATTTTTTGCTGATTAGCCGTATACTTTCTGAGATACTTGCAAATGCCACATATCATAATACTCGTTTACGTGTTTCTTGCAGCATAATATATATATATACTATGATATTTATATATATATATATATATATATTTATAATATAAGCTATATAATATAATATAATATATATATTATATGAGGGTGACCGCGCATTCCCGATTTTGCCTAGGGTCCCGCGAATATCTAGATCTGACCCTGCCAAATGCCTATGGCCACACCTGCAATCAATACCAATCAAATAACACACTATCCACTCTCAAACTGAATAAGTACGAAATATTCATTATTATTATTATTATTATTGATTATATTATTATCTATTATTATTATTATTCATTATTAATATTAACCCACTATCCACTTCTTTCATTATTATTGTTATTATCATTATTATTATCTATTTTCATTATTATCATCATTCTTCTCTCTTCTTCTTATCTTCTTATTCTTCTTATTCTTCTTATTCTCTTTTTCTTCTTTCTTCTCTTCTTCTTCTTCTTGCTTGTCTTCTTCTTCTTCTTCTTCTTACTATTATTATTATATTAGTATCATTTACTGTATATTTATTATATTATTATTATTATTATTATTATTATTATTATTATTATTATTATTATTATTATTATTATTATTATTATTATTATTATTATTGAAAATGTGATATTCCTGAGGATCTCTCAGGATGTAGAAATAAACTTTATATATATATATAGTATAAGATATATATTATATATATAATAATTATTATATATATACTATAATACTATATAATATATAATAATATATAATATATATTATAACATTATATATATATATATTATATATATATATATATATAAATAATTTATACT
>JABUQX010061801.1:0-7500 GCA_015478945.1 Trachelipus rathkii
TTCAATTTTATATTTTAGTTTTTACTTAATATAATAAATCTATTTATCATTATTAAAATTCGTAATAAGTAATAAAATATTAATAATGATAAATAAAATAAGAATAAAAATAAGGTGGTCCGATTCACCCCTCTCCGCTCAAAAATTTTGACACTTTTTTGAATTCGTTTTTTTTATTAAAATTTCATTATTTTTAAAAATTTTCACTTAATATAAGTAACTTTTATTATATTTTAAATTAATTATACGTAATAAAAATGTCAATAATAATACGTAAAATACGAAAACAATGGTGGTCCGAGTCACCCCTCCATCAATTTTTACGGTGGGGTGAATCGGACCAAGTTAGGCCCCGTTTTTTTGCCACTAATACTGCTTGGATCAAAAATTTACTTTGCCAGTTTAAAGCTAACATACTCGAGTGTATCCACTGAAAAAATAATTAAAATCCATCCACAATTTTTCATTTTATAACAAAGTTAAAAAAAAACACATTTTTTAAAAGTGAAATTCTATTGAAGGACATTTTGTACCCTAATTTCTAACATTTTTTAAAAATATAAAAACTTTCTAGAATTAAAGATGATCTAAATAAAACTTGTAGTACTACCGCGTGGCTATTAAATGAGCGAAAAAATTTTTTTTTTTTTTATTATTTTTTATTTTATTTAGAGTAGACCGAATCACCCCTCCTAAAGAGGCGGGCCCGGTCACCCCGCCCGACGCTACCTATCCAACCCTTTCTTAAATATTGCAATTGAGTCACACTCAATAACCTCCTGTGGCAAACCATTCCAAAATTTAACCCTATTACTGAATGAATGCTTTCTTCTTAATTTTCTTATGCCACCAGGTCACCTGTCCATGCTCTACTATGAAGAATTTATTGGTCTCTGTATTATCAATAGATGTAAATATTTTGTAGACTTGAATCATGTCCCTCTCAGAAATCGCCTTTCTACAAAAAACATTTTTAACTACTTCAGCCTCTCCTTATAGATCTTACTCTCAAACCCAGAAATCATCCTTGTTGCTCTACCTTGTAATCTCTCTAGCATATCTAAGTCTTTCTTTATATAAGGGGCCCAAACTTGTGCACAATACTCTAATGCTGGCCTAACATTACAGTTTACTTATAACTTTCTTGCTCTTCTTGTAAACATTGCATCTTGTAAATTACATTGCATTGCCTTAAACATTGGCACCACAACAAATATTTTTATTTAAAACTTTTTACAATTTAAATGCTAATTAATATAGAAACAAAATTAAAGTATAAGGAAAAAAATTCAAGGAAAATAATATAAATATTAAAACATAATTAATAAATAAATCAATATAAAACATTTATGCACTGTCCTTTTGACTAGAAACTTCCTTTAATGTATTTATTTTAACCATCTACATGAACTTTCCTAAGATCCCTGTTAAATTGTATAAAAAAAAACAAAAAAAAAAACAAATATACAACTAATGAGATTAAGATTATAATGAGATTATATAATCATATATAGATTATATATAAATTAATGTAAATATAAAAACATGATAAATAAATAAAACGATATAAAAATGAAAGTAGGTTACAGCTAAATACTAAATTTATACACAAATATAATGAATTAGAATTAACATGAAAAGATAGTGTACAAATAAAACAGGAAAAATATTATACATAAATTGAAAGAAATTATTTATTTATTTGCATTAATTATAATACGAAAATTGTGGTGTGTTTATTATTGCCCTCCTGCCATTTTTTGCAAATATAATCCGGATCCAGCAGAGAAACGATTTGTATATAGGATTTATTTTTTTTAAGCGGTTTTCGTTTTTGCATTTGTGCTTACGAAACGTAGGAAATGCTAAAGTTTGCGTTCGTTTTTTATCAAATTTAGCAGCAAATTAGGAAAATAGCCTCACCCAAAAAACCAAAAAATTTTAAAGGGAAAAAAAAAATTTTCCCTAAAAAAATTTAAGGTTGCTAATTTCCCAGTGCTTGCCGAATTTAACGGAAAAATGCGTATGAAAAATGTATAACAAACATGATTGGCTGCCTAGAGGTCCGTTTGATTTGTGAATGTTTATTCAATAAAATAAACTTTAAATTTTATTTCTTCCAAATCGATAAAACTCCATCACAACTATCACAATAGTTGATCAAATTATTTGTAATATAAACAGGGTTGGCAATCAGGCATACCTCCGGGGGGGCATTGCCCCCCCGTAGACAATCAAGTGCCCCCCCGGAGAAAAATCGAGCATGAATTAAATTTTGCCGTAAATATAACAAAATAAAGCAAATAAACATAAAAAGTATGTTTAAATCTATATATTCTACCCATAAATAATAAAATCAGCCAGAATGCATGGAAACTTTGCTAGATATGGCCATAAAAATAACAAAGTTGTCAATTTTCTGACTTCTAAGAAGTCCGTGAACGTTTTGAGAACATTAATTGTGATAAAAGATAGGTATTGCTTAGAAAATTTTCTTTCGGAAAAGGTCCTATTAGGTAAGGAGTGCCTTAGTTAATATATAGTTATTAGTGTTTATTTTTTTCATGATCTCATATATATATATAATCTATATTATATATATATATATAGTATATATATATATATATATATATATATATATAACTATATATATATATATATAATATATATATATATATATATATATAATATATACTATTATAAATATATAAATTATATATATTAATATATATATATATTATATATATATATATAATATATATTTATATGTTGATAATATATATAATATATATTATATATATATATTATAATATATATATATATATATATATGATATATAATATATATTATAATGATATATATATACATATATATATATATATATAGTATATATATAATTATATATATATATATATTATACTATATATATATATATATATATATTATATATATATATATATATAATATATATATTATATATGTATATATATAATATAATATATAATATACATGGGCGTCGGCCAGCCTTCCAAAGCCTAGGGGGAAGCTTCCTAAATTTATTAGAATTATATATGAACTATAAATAAAAGGTATATATATATATATATATTATATATATTATATTATATATATATAAATATATATATTATATATATATATATATATTATATATATATATATATATAATATATATATAATATATATATATATATATATCCTATATATACTATATATATATATTATATTATACTATATATATATTATATATATATATATATATATATATATATAATAATTATTATATATATAAAACAAAACCAGACATAAACTAAAAACATTAGAAAGCATGTTTACATGATTAAATATATAAAAAATTATATATTAAAAAAAATAGAATATCAAATACAAAATCAATTAAAATTAAACTCACAATATAGAGTAGTTGCAAATTGATATTTTTTAAAGAAAAGTAATTTCCTTGGTTTCAAGGCAAATTTATCAACTACCGTTTGAATAAAATAATCATAATTGTCAAAACAAATTTTCTGTGTACACTCATCATAGCCAGACCGTTTAACCTGTCCGTCTTCCATAACACTTCGTAGCCAAGTCTTGATCCTTCGCAGAGTACTGAAGGTGCGCTCTACTGTACTGGTGGTGCATGGTTGGGCGAGTAATATCATCAAAGCCTTTTTCGTCGCCTGAAAGAAAGCTTCCAGTCTCCTTTAGGACTTAGGAGACAAGATCTTTTAGTTCTTCACTACTTAGTTTCTTGTTTTTCCAAATTTTGGACCAAAGTTCTATTCCTTCTAAGTGATAAAATCTATAAAATGAAGCTGACTTTCCTTTAACTTTATGAGTTTAACTTTATGAGTTTTAACTTTTCCTTTATGAGTAGCATGTGGAAAGGATGTAGATATGGTCAATGCATAAGCAAGCTGTTATTTGTAAAAGTAGAAAACCGTAATTCCAAGGAAGGGTTATAGAAATCCAGATACGCGGTGAATTATTAAGGATCTCTCTCGCAGAACTCCGTGGAATTTGGGTGCTGGATGGTTTGCTTGCGGTGCTGGCTTGCCTACCAACAATCCGTGTATTTTCAGATCAAAAGTCCCAAGTTGCTGGGGGGGGCCCCCCTCGGCTATTTGCATTAGCCTTCTTTTAAAAACACTTCAATCGGTGATTTTTTTCTTCATCTTTCCGACGGCTCCTAACCATTTCCACATGTGTTTGAATTGTGCTGCGAGGTTTGACGATATCGCAAGGGTCTTCGTTGGAGAGCATTTTGACAACCTGGCTCTACATCGCAGAGTACTTTTCGCAATCAATATTCATAGCCATATGATGAATGACACTTACAAATGCCGCTGAATGCAACTGAAAAGCTTTTTTCTTGTGGCGGTATTTCTTCAATGGAAAGGGTTTCTAATGCCTGCATCATTCGTTACAAAGTGCTCCTTAAACACTTTGATGCACTTGTGTTGTTCAGACCATCTGGTCTGGCATAGGCTTGGGATGTTTGGCATTAATTTTCTTTTCAAGACCGACTCGCGAAAAAACGTAAAAATGTCCTTTATAGTTCCCCACAGTATTTGAGGATTTCTGGTATTGTGTTCAATCATTCACTACTAGATTTAGTTTGTGTGAAGAGCAATGAAAGAACAATTGCTTTTTTAAGTACTAATTCCGCATATATGCTTGACACCTCCTTCTTATACCAGACATCGTCAAGAACAAGCCATGAAAACCCAAGCCCACGTATTTCTCGGGATCCAGTTCTTCGGTTGTGGACAAAATCGTCAATGGCTTTCGCAATGGTTTTTTGCGTCAGCGCTTTCAGTTTTACAAAGCCAATAAATTTCTCTTTGACTCATCGGACTCTTTGTCGAAAATAGCGCAACCCTATGGATAATTGTTTCTTTCCAGAAATAGCAGCGGTTTCATCAGCTAGTAAGCTATACGCGCACGCTTCCTTTACCTAATTAACGATTCTCTCCTTTATAGTAGTACCACATGGGGAAATGATCCATTCTTGAATCTGAAACTGAATTGGTATGTGTGGCATTTTTCTTGCCCCTTTAATTATTAAAATTGGGTTTTTCAATGACTGATTTCGCGGCATCGTATTCGGTGAAGCGGCACAAAGTCTTGCGCAGCTCTCTCATGCAATGATTGCTTACCTGTTAAGCGTAAATCAGTGCGTACGCAGATAATGTCACACATGAAATTATTGAGGATAATATTTTTTTTATTTTTCTACTATGATTTTCTTAGAATGCCTGGTTAATTTTTGGATGTCGTACGCGGCACGGTCCCCTGGTTATGAACAATCTTGCATAACTTCGTAAACAGCAGTTTTATGCCACTCTGTGTTTGTATGTCCCTTACAAACCGTATGAACATATCTTTATATTTAGTGAAAGGTCCTTATTTTAAAGAGCCTAGGAACCCCTCTGACTGAACTTTTAGATTTTGGTGAATACAAAACTTGCAAATGCTCCCTTTAGCTCCAAACATTCATAACTGAATTTCCTCTTTAAGTGGGTAGCCATCTCTCTTCCAAAAAATTGAATGGTCTTAGGTGGAAATCCCAAGCACTCTTTTCAGGTAACTGTTTGTGATATATCCAAAGATCATTCTTAATGATGGAAATGCGGCTTAACTTTTTCATTTCCAAATTCAACTGTGATAATATCCCCCTTTTTAGGATGATGAAACGGAATCCGTGGATTCTTCTTTTCTTCATCTTGACTCACAGGTGAATTCTGATAAGGTAATCTGCCAATACGTCTTCTTGTCCTAAAACCCTATATCCTTTGTTCCGAGTTGGCATTTTGATCAAAAGGTAGGGCGAGGATAATTAAGAAGTCTTGGATCTAGTATAGCGAATTAACGATACTTCCAATTTTAACTAAACGTTAAAAGAGTATAGAAAAATTGCACAAACTGACCTTCCTTTTGATATATTATAGCTTGCTCCCTTTAGTACGTAGTAAATGAAGCCATATGATGTAGGGCTGTACTCTAAAATTCTCTGCATTGCAAGAAAGAGTGGTGTTGCTTTTGAGAAGAGAGTAAACACTTCAAGTAGTATTGTAAACTGCCAAAATTTCATGAAAAATGATGCAAATGTTCTACAAAAGACAGGTGGGGTATTCATAACCGTTCCATTCACAACTTTCAAAAAAGCTTTAGGAAAAAATGGAAAATTAGAGAAGCATGAACACTCTTCAGCTCACACTATAAGTGTAGAAATGGAAAACCTCAAGAGACAGTCTATGAAGAAACCGATTCACGCTCAAATTGTTCAACAGAGTGAAAGTGAAAGAGACTTAAATAGGAAAGGTTTAAAAATACTTTTGCGAGGGTTGTATTTTTTGGTAAAGGAAGAAGTAGCTTAAACTACTAAATATCAGAGTTTAATTGAAAGTATTTTAGACAAATTGAATGATGATTTTAAAACATGAAGAAAAGATCAGAGTGATAAGTCTAATTACAGCAGCAAGGACACTGCCGGTGAACTTCTGTTATGTATGGGCGAAGTTTTGAAAGATGAGTTGAAAAAAACATTGAAAAACAAGAAGTTCTCCGTTTTAGCAGATGAGAGCATTTCTTTAAGAAATGAAATGGAGCTGAGTATAATGTTTAGAGTAGTGGAGGGTAAAAATCCCGTAGAAAAGTTCTTGTCAATTGTTAAAATCCCAATGGAAAAGCAGAAACTATTGCAAATGCTTTTGATAAGAGCTGACTGGTAATCTTGATTTAATTATTATAACAACATTATTAGCTTTTTGGAATTTGATGGTGCTTCTAAGTATAGATCTGGAATAGTTGGAGTGTGTAGAGAGAAAAGTGCTTTCTGAAAAGGGGCAAATCATAAGAAGTTCTCTATATACACTTAAATATGCTACATATTTTGTTCCCGGTGGCAGCAGTCCTTCTGCAGGAATTAAAGGTCAGAAAGGTTTATTTTATATTTTGAAAAGACCATTTACAACTGTTTATGCAAGTCCCTCCAAAAAAGGAATATTTAAATTTGCGTGGAAATATGTCAATCATTAATCAATATTCCAATTCCTCAAAGATTCCAGAACTCGCCATTGAATGAGATGGTTTTCTCATTATAAGATAGTGATGAATGCTGTCTTCAGGAGTTTAAAGTCAATTTTGATGGCTTTTGAGGCATATCCACAAAGAAGGGACAGACCTTGCCTCACTTTGCAGGGGCATTTGCCTGGAATCAGAAATGAGCGTTCTTCCTTGTCACTTTATGTAATGAATTGAGACTCCTTAGTGCACTAGTCTTATCTTTAGCAAGCTTTGCCCAAAAAGAAGGACCTTTAATATGAACCAAAGTCATCCCCCTAAATTACTGGAAAAAAATTGCACCTGCAAATATATTGCAATCAGTGTTGGGCAGTGCAATAGTGACTACAAAAAAACGTTCGGTGGTGAAAGTATGGAGAAGTTTGGCATCTGATATTATGTTGGCTCTGCTAT
>JABUQX010061801.1:15000-22264 GCA_015478945.1 Trachelipus rathkii
ATATTTTGTATAACAAAACAAAACTTTTATTCTTTTTATGTTTATAACTTAAAAAATTGTATTTTTACATACCCTAAAGCAGTAAATCAGTAAATCAAACCACCCAACCTACACTTCTGTCCATCCATAATCTATTGATCTATTGATCTATTGATCTATTTGATCTATTTGATTCAAGTTAATTTTTTAGTAAATTGAAATGAGAATGAGGCATCCTCATTGGTAATTCATCCAAATTTATCATTATTTCCATCCATGATCCATAAATCAATCGAAATTTTCATCTCTGATTCAATCATATTTTTACTTAAAATTGTCCATGTTTTTACATTTACCCTAAATCAGTAAATCAGTAAATCAAACCATCCAAACACCTTCCTGTCCAACCATAATCTATTGATCTATTGATCTATTGATTCAAGTCATATTTTTACTAAAATTGTCATGTTTTACATACCCTAAATCAGTAAATCAGTAAATCAAACCATCCAAACCTACACTTCCAGTCCAACCATAATCTATTGATCTATTGATCTATTGATCTATTGATAAATTGATCTAAAGTCATATTTTGTATAACAAAACAAAACTTTTATTCTTTTTATGTTTATAACTTAAAAAAATTGTATTTTTACATACCTAAAGCAGTAAATCAGTAAATCAGTTAATCAAACTACCCTCCTACCCATCCGTGATCTATTGATTTATTGATCTATTGATCTATTGATCTATTGATTCAAGTCATATTGTGTATAACAAAGCAAAACTTTTATACTTTTTATGTTTATAACTTAAAAAAATTTGTATTTTTGCATAACCTAAAGCAGTAAATCAGTAAATCAGTAAATCAAACTGTTATCCATACCCTCCTACCCTTCCATGATCTATTGATCTATTGACTATTGACTCTTTTGATCTATGATTCAAGTCATATTGTGTATAACATGACTAAAAAATTTAATCTTTTTATGTTTATAACTTAAAAAAATTTGTATTTTTGCATAACCTAAAGCAGTAAATCAGTAAATCAGTAAAATCAAACTTTATCCATACCCTCCTACCCTTCCATGATCTATTGATCTATTGATCTATTGATCTTTTGATCTAATGATTCAAGTCATATTTTTTGATTAAAATTGTCATGTTGTACATACCCTAAAGCAGTAAATCAGTAAATCAGTAAATCAAAATACCATCCAGCCACCCTCCTACCCTTCCATGATCTATGATCTATTGATTCAAGTCATATTTTTTAATTAAAATTGTTGTTTTACATACCTTAAAGCAGTTAATCAGTAAAAATCAGTAAATCAGTAAGATCAGCCCCTAGCACCATTCCAGCCACCCTCCTCACCCTTCCATGATCTATTGATCTATTGATCTATGATCTATTGATTCAAAGTCATATTTTTTAATTAAAATTGTTATGTTTTACATACCCTAAGTCAGTAAATCAGTAAATCAGTAAATCAGTAAATCAGTAAATCAGTAAATCAGTAAATCAGTAAATCAGTAAATTCAGTAAATCAGTAAATCAAAGTACCATCCAGCCACCCTCCTACCCTTCATGATCTTATTGATCTATTGATTCAAGTCATATTTTTTAGTATAACATAACACAAAAACATTTATTTTAATTTTGTTTTGTTTTCTTTAAAACATTTTGGTTTCTTACTAGAAAATTTTTGTTATTAAAAAAAAACCAAAATTTTTTTTTGCCATTTTTACATACCCTAAGCAGTAAAAATCAGAAATCAGTAAATCAACCCCCACTCGTATCTATTGATCTATTGATCTATTGATCTATTGATCTATTGATTCAAGTCATATTTTGTATTATATATAATATAAAATAAATTCTTTGCTGTAGCTGTTGTTGTTGAAATGTCGCGTTTGTTGTTGCATTTGCTGCAGTTGTTGATGTTGTTGTTGTTGAAATGTTGCGTTTGTTGTTGCTGTTGTTGTTGTTGTTGTTGTTGTTGTTGTTGTTGTTAAATATATCAAACGTTCAAGTTAAATGAAAATATACAACACTTTTTCAAACATATCTCTAAAATATTAATGTTAATTTTACATTAACATTGAAAACTAAACAAAAATATATCTCATCCTAGCCTAACTGACATACAGCATTCATTAACAAGGTAACTAAAATTAGAAGTTTCAACTTACCAGCAGAAGTCAACATAGCAATCTCAATCTTTACTATACACAACCGCACAAAATATTATTATTATTATTATTATTATTATTATTATTATTATTATTATTATTATTATTATTATTATTATTATTATTATTATTATTATTATTATTATTATTATTATTATTATTATTATTATTCCACATAGATCTCACAACACCTATAACGCGTGCGATCACTTTGCCTGCAGGTCCACAACTAGAACATTGGTTGGTAAATTGTTCTCTACCAGACACCTATACATTACGTAATCTTGTTACGCTCAAGGGATAGCCAATCAGAGAACTGCATTTGCTAAGCCATCACGAACAGCCAATGAAATTCGAGGAATGACTCATTAATCTTAATATCTTTTGACACATGTGAAGGGTAACGAGATTTATTACTTTGTACCCGATATCTTTTGACACATGAGAAATGTGACGAGATTTATTACTTTGTTCTCCTTATGTCCTTACTTAACATCTGTTTTTATCTTAAACATTATTATTATTATTATTATTATTATTATTATTATTATTATTATTATTATTATTATTATTATTATTATTATTATTATTATTATTATTATTATTATTATTATTATTATTATTATTATTATTTCAACTATCAAAATATATGAACATAACAAATCTAACATACCACACACACACACCACACACACACACACACACACACACACACACACACACACACACACAATAATTATAGACACTTTACTTAATACATTAGCCTGGCAATCATCGTACTAACTTACTGATCACAGTAAAGTACCTAGCACAGCGTACAAAACGTATCCTATTCACACTTTTTCAAGCATATCTTCAACATATCAATGTTAATTTTACATTAGCACTATCGAATTACGTAGCATTTCGAGTATCATTTCGGATAAACATAGCACAAAAACGAGTTCTTTATATACTAACCAACGAATATATGCTAACATAACAATGTTTTCACATTAATAAAGCTAACATAGCATCATATGAACTAAGAAAATAATGTACAGCGACAAACCTAACACAGCTTACGCACTAATAAACTGTTAACATTAACAAAGTTCCACACTTAACACCAGTAAAGTAACTAACTTTACATACAAAACGTAACCTATTCATACTTTTTCCAAGCATATCTATAACATATTAACGTTAATTTTACATTGACACAGTAATATTTAACAACAATTTATCATAACCTTGTCTAATTATCATACAGACCAACGAATAACTGCAAACATAACAAAGTTTTATCCAAACATGACATAAAAATAAGTTCTTTGAATAAAATATCATAGTAAATTGTATTAGTTTACTGATTTTAAAGCAGTAAATCAGTAAATCAAACCATCAACCCTTCCCCACCCCTCCCACCACGACCTTTTGATCTATAGCATCTAATTGAGTTCATATCATATTGTCGAGTATTCATTTCGGATAAACCATAGCACAAAAATAAGTTCTTTATGTACTAACCATCGAATACTTATGGTAACGTAAACAAAGTTTTTTTACATTAATAAAGCTTAACATAAAATAACCTGAACTAAGAATATAATGTACAACGACAAACCTAACACACCATACGGGCGAATAAACTACTAACATTAACAAATTTCTGCACTTAACAACAGTAAAGTACCTAACACATCGTACAAAACGTAACCTATTCACACTTTTTCAAGCATATCTCTAGCATATCAATGTTAATTTTACATTAACATAGCAATATTTAACAAAAAAATTTAGCATAACCCAGTCTAATCATCCATTACAGACACGAATATAATGCTAACGCGTACCAAGATTTTTACATTTCAACTTTCGCTAATATTTAACAAAAATTCATCATAACCTCGTCTAAATATATCATAATCCCAAGCGAATAATTGCAAACATAACAAAGTTTTAACCAAACATAACATAAAAATAACAAAATTTTATCCTGACATAACATAAAAATAAGTTCTTTGAATAAAATATCACAGTAAAGCGTAATAGTTTACAGATTTTTAAAGCAGTAAATCAGTAAATCAGTAAATCAAACCACCCATCCCGGCAGTCCCCTACCCCACCCATCCGCCTATGATCTATTGAACTAATGATTCAAGTCATATTTCGAGTATCATTTTGGCTAAACATAACATAAAAATAAGTTCTTTATATACTGACCTACGAGTATATGCTTACGCAACACCGAACAATTTTAAGCGACGAGCCCCACTACACGGAGATTACCCCAGAGAGATGCATGAAGACCCATCTCGGGGTACCCCGAAGGGGGGTGTAAGCGGTAAGGTCACAGCCCGAAGGGCTGTGCCCTTATGTAACCGCTTATGTAACCGCTGTGTGTGTGTGTGTGTGTGTGTGTGTGTGTGTGTGTGGTATGTTAGATTTGTTATGTTCATATACATATATAGTTGAAAAATAATAATAATAATAATAATAATAATAATAATAATAATAATAATAATAATAATAATAATAATAATAATAATAATAATAATAATAATAATAATAATAATAATAATAATAATAATAATGTTTAAGATAAAAACAGATGTTAAGTAAGGACATAAGGAGAACAAAGTAATAAATCTCGTCACCCTTCTCATGTGTCAAAAGATATCGGGTACAAAGTAATAAATCTCGTTACCCTTCACATGTGTCAAAAGATATTAAGATTAATGAGTCATTCCTCGAATTTCATTGGCTGTTCGTGATGGCTTAGCAAATGCAGTTCTCTGATTGGCTATCCCTTGAGCGTAACAAGATTACGTAATGTATAGGTGTCTGGTAAAGAACAATTTACCAACCAATGTTCTAGTTGTGGACCTGCAGGCAAAGTGATCGCACGCGTTATAGGTGTTGTGAGATCTATGTGGAATAATAATAATATATAATAATATATATATATATAGTTTAATAATAATAATAATAATAATAATAATAATAATAATAATAATAATAATAATAATAATAATAATAATAATAATAATAATAATAATATTTTGTGATGTTGTGTATAGTAAAGATTGAGATTGCTATGCTGACTTCTGCTGGTAAGTTGAAACTTCTAATTTTAGTTACCTTGTTAATGAATGCTGTATGTCAGTTAGGCTAGGATGAGATATATTTTTGTTTAGTTTTCAATATTACAATGTTAATGTAAAATTAACATTAATATTTTAGAGATATGTTTGAAAAAGTGTTGTATATTTTCATTTAACTTGAACGTTTGATATATTAAAACATTAACAACAACAACAAGCAAACAACAACACAAACAACAGCAACAACAACAACAACAAACAACCAACAACAGCAACAACAAACGCAAACATTTGAACAACAAACAACATCAACAAACTGCAGCAAATGCCAACAACAACGCGACATTTCAACCAACAACACTACAAGCAAAGAATTTATTTTATTTATGTTATACAAAAAATATGACTTTAATCAATAGATCAATAGATCATATAGATCATGGATGTGTCGGAGGGCGGGGTATGTGGTTTGATTACTGATTTACTGATTTACTGCTTTAAGGTGATGTAAAAATGCAAAATTTTTTGTATAAAACATTAAAAATAATAAAACAAAAAAAAACACGATATTAAAACTGCAACAAACAAATAATAATAAAAAAATTTGTATTGTGAAAGACATCGTATAACTTAAATCAATAGCTGAAGAGTGAATAGATCATGAATTTTAGAACTGTTTTTACATGATACTTTGAATTTACTGATTTAGTGAATTGATGATTTACTGATTTACTGATTACTGATTTACTGATTTACTGACTTAGGGTATGTAACATAACAATTTTAATAAAAAAAAATATGACTGAGTTATACAGCAATACAAAGTTTTCATTGATCGTCTCTAGGCTGGCTGGATGTACGTTGATTTACTGATTACTGATTTAATCAGCTACTGACTTGCTCATTCGTGATTTTGCTTGAGGCTTTATTTGTAAAAACATAACAGATTTTAATAAAAATAGACTTGAACATAGATCACTAGATCATGGAAAGGAGAGGGTGGCTGGATGGGTATTTTTGATTGACTGATTTTCAGATTTACTGCTTTAGGGTATGTAACAACATGAACAATTTTAAATCAAAAAATATGAATGTGAATCATAGATCAAAAATATCAATAGATCAATAAGATCAATAGATCATGGAGGATGCTAAGGTAGCGGAGGGTATGGATAAACGAGTTTGATTTACGATTACTGATTGGTTTAATGTTTATGTGCTTAGGGATGCAAAAAATATACAAATTTTTTAATTTATACATGAAAGAAATTGTTAACTTGTTATGTTACATTGACTTGCCTTGTGTACACATATGGTGAAAATCAAAATAGATCAAAGATCAATAAGATGAATAGATCAATATAGATCATGACGAAAATGGTAGGGAGGTATGGAAATAAACATTTGATTTACTAATTTACTGCTTTTAGGTATGCAAAAAAACTACAAATTTTTTTTTTAAGGTTATAAACATTTAAAAAGTATAAAATTTTCTGTATACCACCACAATATGACTTAATCAATAGATCAATAGATCAATAGATCAATAGAATACGAATGGATAGGGGGTTGACGGTTTGTTTAACTGATTTACTGATTTACTGCTTTAGTATGTAAAAATACAATTTTTTTTTAATTATAAACATAAAAAAGAAAAAAGTTTTGTTTTGTTTATACCAAAATATTGACTTGAATCAATAGATTCAATAGACAATAAGATCTAATAGATATGGTTAGACTGTAAAGCTTGTAGGTGGGTTGGGTTTGATTTACGATTTACTTGATTAGGGTATTGTAAACCGCCTGACCAATGTTAGTAAAAATATGACATTGAATCAATAGATCAATAGAGATCTAAATTAGATCAAATGGATCAATAATCAAACATACCCGACCTAACTACCACACCGTGCTCCGAGAGCATAGGATTAATGTTGGACAGCGAAGGTGTGTGTGGATGGTTTCTACTAAGATTTACTGATTTACTGATTATTGCTTATCTCTCT